>JAKSZP010009362.1:0-159506 GCA_022478985.1 Massospora cicadina | reverse complement strand
CCTAGACTCTTGCTACTTGTGACTGGATTATGGTAAATAATGCCATATTAGCTGTAATGAGTGCATTTGCTTCTCGCACTCTGTTGATACTAAATTAAAATCACTTAAACGAAATTTTAGACCCATTACCAACGTCAAAAAAGCACTCATGGAAATTCCTAATGGTGTGGTACACCCGACCTCCAATAATAACTCTCATTCTTATATCCAAAAAAAGCCACCTAAACCAAACCTAAACCAAAGAAGGAACCATGCACTTATTGTGGTCTTGTGGGTCATGTGGTATCTCAATGTTGGAAAAAACAAGCAGATAAGTCGAAAAAAGAGGAGTCAGCATAGGGAAAGAGGTTCCCTGTGCTGAACTACCTCCTGTTTCTCCATAAAAACCTTTTAACTCTTCTACAGACTGTTATGTGATATCCGCTCCTGGTGAGCTTGATGTCCCTGAGGTATTAGCCAACAAAGATACTATTTCTGCTTATGCTTCTGTTTATCCTCTTCTAACTCAATTCAATCAATCCCTTGGTGTTTTCAATCCCAAACTTTGGCACTGATGTGACCTGGTTGGAAGTTATTATGCATAATGTGAAAGTTTTGGCTATTATTGATATGGGATCGCCCATCAATTTAATCTCGTCCAATCTTATGAAAAAATAAATTGGCGCCGAACTTAAACCATTATCAAGACTACAGAACTGCTGGTCCTTCCTAAACTAAATCTATAGGAGCATTATCCTCTCTCCAATGCGCTTTGAAAGTTGGTTGTGTCAGCCCCTCAGTAGTGTTGGACAACAACTGCTATGACTTGCTCTTGAGAACCAAAGTTTCCCATTGATTTTGATGCAATAATCAGCGTTAAGGACAATTACCTTATTTTAATTAGGTACCGAGTACCTTTAATATTACAAAATGTTCCCAATAGCAAAGGCAAACTCAAACGACGTGCCTGCTTTTTAAATACCCACTTCTATCTCTTGTCTTGAATACCGAATCTTGGGACCAAGGACTATACTTCTACCTCTACTTCAGCTTGTGCTTCAGAGGGAATGCCTTTATATTCTTTCTTATTACCATTCCCTAAAAGCTCAATTCATGATTAATACGGGAGTACAAGTATTTTTACCCACTGATCATGTGTTAGAGATCTTTGGTAATCAAAATCCCTCTCACTTGGAGGCTTTACCCTGCCCCGGTATCCTTGATCCTGCCTAAATGAGAAAGTTTTAGTTTTACTAGCTAATCTCAATTCTCAACCTATGCGATTGAATCACAATAACACCATTGCCTATGTGCGGCTTACTCATGTGAGTGAAATTTTATCCATGTCAGGATGTGGAGATTTACGTGTTTTTGGGCCGAAAGATCCCCCTATCATTGCTAGCATTAATGTCAAATTTGAGGATTCACTCATTCAAGAACAACAGCATGAAGCTGAGGCTCTAATTGAAGATTATGCGGATATTTTTGCACAAGGTCCTGGAGATTTTGGAATAATGAAAGATGTGCAGCATCAGGTGAAAACTAGGATTACTCCCCCTATTTTATCTTGACTATATTGCAAATCTAAATTTGAGGAGGCTCAGGTCTCAAGATAATTGAAACAACTCTTTGATGTGGGGCTGTTAACGCCTTCTAAGAGTCCATGAGCTTCTCCTTTACCACTCATTCTGAAAAAGGATGGGGGCCATAGAGTGGTTATGTACTATCATCGGCTCAATGATGTTACCCAAAAGGATTTTTATCCTCTACCTTACATTGATCATTGATATTATTGTCTGTTCACAATACTTCTCAGCTATGGACCTTACAAGTGGTTATTAAATTTGACCTGGCTCTGGAAGATTGTTAAAAAATGTTCTTTTATCTCTAGTGAGGGTTTATTTGAGCCCACTCATATGCTGAGGGGCTTTGTAATGCACCTGCTACTTTCAACGAGCCATGGATAAATTGTTTGGAGATTTGAAAATTTCTTATGATTTGGTGTACTTAGACGATGTTACTGGGTTTTCTCATACTTTTAACGAGCATTTATTCATTTAAAGGAAGTATTTGGTCAGATGCATTGTGCTTTGCTTAAGCTGAAACCAAACAAAATGTCCATTTTTTAAGACTGAGATGGAATTCTCAGGTCATAAAGTTAATTGCGAAGGGGTTTTACCATTATCTAATAAGACACAAGCTATTTCAGACATGCCTGTTCCTAAAAGCTTGCGCAATATTCAAGTGTTTTTTGGATGGTTGGTTATTACTGACAATTCATCCCCCATTTTGTGGAGCTTGTGGAGCCTTTAGTTTACCTTTTGCACAAAGAAGTCCATTTTATATGGGAAAAATTGGAGCAGCAAGCTTTTGATCTGTTGCGCCAAGCCTTAGTGATGGCACCAATCTTAGCCCATTTTGATTTTTCTGAACCTTTTATACTATCTACTGATGCCAGTGATATTGCTATTGGAGCCATTCTGGCTCAACATGATACCAACCTGGTTGATCGCCCCATTACATACTATAGTAAAACCCTTTCTAAAGCTGAACGCAATTATAGCCTTACTGAGAGAGAATGCCCTCCAGTTTTGTCTGTTATCAAAAAATTCCGCCCTTACCTCTATGGCAAGCATTTTACTATCATCACGGATCACGCTTCCTTGAAGTGGATGCAATAAATGAAGGATCCTGATGGGCGCTTAGCTAGATGGGCGTTAAAGCTCCAGAATTATGACTTTTACTACTCAACATTGCTCTTGAGCTATTCATCAAACCGCTGATGGAATATCTTTTTTTAGTACTAAATGGTCCCAACCCAAGCGCTGATGGACTTTCTTGATTTCCTATCTTAATGTTATTTTCTACAGAGGAAGATCGCATTTATGACCTGATCGGTAGACCTGAGCTCTGGTATCAGGAATTTAAGGACGTTATATCAAATCTACAATCCTTAACTGAAGATACTCAGGTTAAAGAAGGTTCATTATACAAAAAGTTGGGATCTAAGTGGTTGCCCTTTATTCGGCCCCCTGTGGAGACTGATACTATTATAGAGGCTCATCAAACTGTAGGGCATAGAGCTGTCTCTAAGAACCTACAGTGGTTGAAAAATCATTGTTACTGGGATAACATGATGGAATCTGTACACAATGTGTTGGAGCCTTGTCTCACTTGCCAAAAGCAACATGGTGGAAATCTGTCTTTAACACAAAAGGTGGGACTTTCTGAACCTTTCTCTACTAATACTATCAATGTGGTGGGTCCTCTACCTACTGCCACTTATGGATATAAATATATTCTGTTAGCTATCGACCATTTTGCTAAATGGATTGAAGCTATCTTCGTCACCATACAATCCTTCTACTAATGGTGCAGTTGAACGAGTAAATGGTACCCTTGTAGCCATTCTTTGAAAGATGGCCTTCAATGACCCTAGTAGATGGAATCTATTTTGCCTAATGCGATGTTAGCCTATAGAGTTAGCTACCATTTTATAATTGGAATGTCTTTATAAATCTTTATATGGTCGGGATTCTATCCTCCCCTCAAGTGTACAACCTATATTTGAGGAGGCTTCTCTGCAAACTACTAATTTAGCTATGAGGAGACTAGCTGATGAAGTCATCCAAGTACAAGCTTTATCTTCAAGTTCCCTTGCTGATACCACCTTAAAAGAGGAAACAAGAAACAACATTAGTAGACCTATGCTACTAGAATATCAAATCGGGTATCTTGTACTCTTTTATCACCATAGGCCAGGAGGAATGATTCACAAACTTGAAACCTTATGAGCTGGTCCTTACCATATTTTTTATCACTGGGGTATTGAATACTCCATTGCAGCTGTTGATACAGGTACTGTTATCAATAGAGTGCATAGTAGAATTCTTCATAATTATGTGCCCCTTAGGCAAAATTTTGAGGGAAAGCATTGTTGGGGATTCAACTACAATGACAAAAAAACTTTAAGATCAAGATTTGATATCTCAGTCTAATGAGATTGCAAAATCTACATCAGAGATATCTGATTCTAGGATAGACTGACGCTCCACCCTTTGGAGTTATCAACCTTCTCTAAAGGATTATGCTAAGTTATCTGATGAGGCAGAAAATCATATAAGAATGTCAGTCTTATCAAATAAGAATCTTATCAGATCTGGCCATCACAAGTATGGTATTAATAATCAGCAAAATTGGTCATCTAGTAGGAAATATCTTATCTCAGTTGCATCCTGAAAATCCTCACAAATAACTACTAAATCTACCCCTATAAATATCCCTCATTTCTAACAAATAAAGTACCTCTTTTTTATCTTGTGTAGCTTAATTTTGGTATATATACAGGATTCTGTATCTCTGATTGGAATCAACTATAGCAACGGAACTAAAAACTTCGCTGCATTTTTGTCTATCTTTTCTAGAGCTACAGAACTATTAATTTCATAGCCTTTGTAGTGCCTGCTTATCATAATTTCTCATGTATAACATTAGTGTCTAGTGTCAAATATTTCTCAAAAATTACAGATGGCACCAAACCATTGGGAAATGTAGCTGATTGTTTGAAACCAACCCCAAAACATCAAAATCTTTGTTTGATATTTCCTGCTTGGACAAATGGATGCTGGAGTGACTGGGTGCAGGTGGGTTGGACGCCCTAAACCCATTCCCAACCTCTTAGGACCTTCCCTACATGGTATGCTTTGGAAGGTCCTTGCTTCCCATTGGGTGAGATGCCGTTGCTCCAGTTGGTAAAACCACAGGAAATCTGCAACTCAGGCATCCATATATGAACAACAACAACTTATCCTACCACCATAATTTTGAAGTTGGTTCATTATTTGTTACTATCCCCACATCACCCAGAATCACTGGGTTAGGTCAAATATCAAGGATATTAATTTCACATCTTCCCAAGCTATTCCCCAAAGAAATTGTCTATCTAAACAGTTAATCACACTAAGAAAATTGAAACTAATTCTCTTATTTTTAACTTTGATAAATCTCTCTTTATCAAATTTATTCAATAAAGTTTAAAACCCTTGCCAAAACCCTGCGACACTTACATGTGTCCCTGTAGACCGCGTATCAACTGGGCTGCCTCAGTTATATTTTTTGATTTTGATCCCAACCATATTCACTTACGCCTATTTTTGCCAGACATTTATGGAATTTACCCCAATCTCACAATTCCCTATGACCAGTCCATTGGCCCTTGGGCTGCAACAGCGTGGTTTAATTCCAGTTGTCTTTTAAAACTGTGGCTTATTGTACCCAGTTGTTACTCATATCACATTACACTTAAACATTGTTTATGCAGCAATGCCCCTGGCATTCTGGCTCGCCTTTTGGCTGCTTTGCATCCTGACTGGCAGGCTAGTCTAAACTTTATCTGCCGTTGCCTTGACATAATCAACCATCCAATTTTTCTGGCCGTTCTTGCCCTCCTTGTTGAGATGAGTGTCGCAGTGGTTACCTTCTTCCTTATAAACCTTCAGTTGGTACCCTGCCTTTAGTTGATTGTCTGGTCAATTGTCATCTTTTATAAGAAGTTCCTGTGTGGCTTTGGAGGAATTCCTTCATGGTCACTAGTTCCATCACTTTTACTTTTTCCTCAGGCCGCCCCCATTATGGGAACTTTATGATTGGATTTACTAACTTAGCCTCAGGCTCTGTTCCTGATGCTGAACCAGTATCCTATTGGTCCCAGGTCTTGACGCCGCCCCTGTCCCCAAGTTGGTTTGCTTGGGCTCACTGTTATTCAAAATCTCTTTGGTGTCTGCAGAAATGACCATATCCACCAATAAACAAAATTCCACCTACTTTTTATTGCCAGTAAAAATTTCTCATTGGAGCTCACCAGGTGTCCTTGAAGGCTTTGGTTGATACTGGAGCCGCGGACAACTTCATGAGTCTGGAGTTGGCCCAGTATCTTGAACTTGACCTAGACTTGGGTCCTGTGGTGATGGTCACCTCCTTGGCCTCCCAGCCATCCTATAAAGTATGGCTCCCAGTACCCTTCTTGGTTCATCAGTTTAGTTTTTGCAATTGTTTCTCAGCAATGCCCAGACTTTTGTTCCCAGAAATTTTGGGTGTGGGTTGATGGTGTCAGAAGCATGTGAGATTCTCCTTGAATCTAATATGCTGTTGTTTTTCAACGGTTAGATGGAGGGCGAGTTTCCCTTACTGGACACCCTTACAAAAACTCAAGGTTGTGGTTTGGTTAAATTCCTCATTTTACCCATAGGTCTTTCGCCAGATTTTCCTTTGGCATTGATGGGCATCAAAGCATTTTTGACTCCAAAAAGTCAGATTGCCTTCACCTCATATGAAATTTGACTTGAGTTTCCGGACAACTGCAGAGGTGGTGAACATAAACTGCCCACGGTACTCAAATATTGCTGATGAGGAGGCTGCCACCAATGCATAATTATATGACATGCTCAAATAGGGTTGGATGTTCAAAGAGACTTCCCCTGTTCCCTATCTTATTGTTTTTGCCAAGAAGCAGGTGGGTTTTTATATTGTGTGGATTACGGCCACCTCAACAAATCACAGTTCATGACCCCTACCCACTGCCTTTGGAACAGACAATTATCAGGAAATTGCCAAGTTGCGTGTGTTCTCAAAACTTGAACTCGTTAATGCCTTTAAACAAATTTGTATTATGGAAGGCCAGGAATGGCTTTCTGTTATCTGAAAATAACTAGCCATATTTCAATTTTAAGTGATGCTATCAGACTTATGAATGCGCCCAAAGCATGTCAAAGGATTATCAATAGTGTACTGGGTGTCTCTAGTTCACCTGCGCAGTCGCATATATTGATGATATCCTGGTACAATCCCCTACTACCAAACGTCATGTGACGGACTTGGAGGCGGTTGTGGCTGCCATGAATAAGGATGGTTTGTTTGTCAAGCCATCAAAATTTGAGTTTTTTGGGGAAGGAGTCACTTTTATGGACAAACTCATCTTGAAAGATGTGTACGCTATCCCTCTAAGCAAACTGGATGCCATCTGCAAGTGGCCAACTTCAACAACTCAGAAGCAATTAAAAAGCTTCTTGGGTACCATCATATTCCTAAAAAAGTTCATCCCTGCGCTCTCACAGCTATCTGCCCCTCACCACCACTCATGGGCAAGAACGTTTTTTCCGCTGGACGCCCAAGTGCAATATGGCATTTAATTCATTAAGGAGGTGTTTTTGTCGGCCCTTATTCTTAATCACATGGACCCCTCCAACCCCCATATTGTAGAATGTGATGCGTCATCTGCCATGGTGAGGGCTATTTTGCTCAAGGGCACAATGGGTTGGAACGCCCAATAGCTTATTTTTCCCACAATTTATCTTTTAACGAGCAATCCTGGGCCATCTATAACAAAAAGCTGGCAGCTGTGGCATGGTCCTTGACCCACTAACGGAATCTCTTGCATGGCGCTCAACATGAGTTGATTATGCGAATGGACCGCCAAGCTCACCATTATTTCTGCAAGCCACAGAAGTTGGCACACTGGCAGGCCTGAATCTACCTGGATTTTTCAAGCTTTTTCTTCAAATATTGAGTTTATAAAAGGAGCGCTAAATGTCCTCCCCAGTTCCTAAGCTGCAACCCCGCACATTGTCCTTCTGACTCAGATGAGGCGGATTACGTCATGGTCATTCCCCTCACTCATTTTTTAGCCCTTATTCCTTACATGGTTTTGGCAGCAGATCTTGCTCCGGACGGTCTTTTAATTTTGAGGGTCTTGGGAGCCCAGACATCATGTGCGGAAGGGGTGAAATTTTAGAGTAGTTGTTCCTCCCTTCCTCCAAGTATTCCCTCTAATCCATGGCCGAGGGGCTTATCCAATTTTGGTCATGGGTATGGGTCCCTCCTCTTCTCTGAGCTGAAGTAATTCAGGCTCATCAAGACCCTCCCATATTCAGTCGTCCAGGGACTAAGAAGTGCATTGAATAAATCAATCATACCTATAATTGTCCAGGAATCAAAAGTGGTCCCAGCATGGATCCCTGACTGTGTAACTTGTGCATGAGCCAAATCAGACCAATCAGGTAGTAATGGTCTCTTACATTCCCTTGCAGCAGGAAGAGGGCTCATGGACATTGGTGTCCGTGGATTTTAATTTTGAGCCCCCCAGTTCCATGGGGTTTACAGCGGTTATGGTGGTCATAGACCGCTTTACTAAATTTTCCCTGTTTATCATGCTCTTCTGGAATCTCTTCTGAGGAAACCGCCCATCTCTTTATGCGCCATGTGTTCTCGAGTTCAGACTCCCTCAGGAGACTTTCAGAAACTTTGGGCCCCAATTAACAGTGCAAACCTAGAATGATCTCTTGATGATCTTGAAAATTACGTCCTGGCACTCCACTGCATACCATACCCTTTCAGGTGTCCAAACTGAATGGGTCAATAAAATACTAGAATAGTATCTGCAGTGCTACAATGTAGCCGCTCAGGATACCTGGGCTGATGACCTCCCTCTCACTCAGTTTGTGTATAATAACGGAATCCATGCCTCCCTTGGTTTTTCCCCATACAAAGCAACCTTGAGATACAACCCCGCATTTTTGGTTGGCGCTTGCCTTTTCCCAGAGGTACCAGCTGCGGCTGACCACGCTCGCACATTTAAGCCACACGGTCCTAGTTCAGAAGCATTTAACTAAGGCCATAAGTGACTACAAACGGTTTGCAGATTATTAGAGGCTCCCAAATCATAAAATAAGGGTGAGCTCATATGTCATGCTCAGCATGTGCCACTTACGGATACAGGTCCCCTTGTGCAAGTTTGCAAGTAAACGCTTGAGACCTCATTTTGTGGAAGAAGACTTAGAAAATGGCGCCTTCCATTTAATATTCTCGCCTCACTGGAAGCAACATTGATCTTCTATGTCTCTCAGCTGTCCCCTTTCAAGGGGGCAATCCTGACGGAACTGATCCCATTGTGATTAAGGGTGTAGATGAAGTTGAAGTTGAGGACATCCTGGCTTCCCAATGTTCACGCCATTCAGCTTAATACTTAGTTGTGTGGAAAGGCTATCCGGCCTATGAGAATAGCTGGGTTGGCACATGGGCCGTGTTAGCTTCATGGAGCTTGGTGAGGCTTTTTATACCACCCACCCAGATGCACCTTGCCCTCCCCCAAAGATTGCTACTCTAATGGTGATCAAGTTGCTTAAGGCCCATAAGAATGTGGCCATCACAATTCCTCAGTGGTGGCGCTCCACCATTGGCAAAAGGGAAGGATAATGTAAGTCTAGGGGAGTGCCTCTTCCGCTTGAACAGGGTGGCTTTCCCGTTTCCATCAAAAAGGTACTAATATGCTGATTGTCCATCTCATCTCCCAGGGCGACCTTGCCCATGTGGTGGAAGTGCTTGGGTAACAGCTTAACCTTTTAGGACCCCGTCACCCATACCAGTATCAACTTTAACGAGTTAATACTATGAATCAAGAAAATGGTGATGAGATATTGGGAAGCCGGCATTTACTTGGGATGAAAGATTTGAATAAAGTTGAGTGCAATGAGTCTTTGGCATTAAATCCTAAGAGCCCCAAACCTCAGCAATAAAGCTTGACAGGCGCATACTTTTGGCAAACATAGTGTCTTATGTCAAATCTTTGGCAAAAATTTCAGATGGTATCAAACCATTGGGAATCTAGCTGATTGTTTGAAACCCGCCCCAGAAACTTCAAAATCTTTGTCAGATATTTCCCGCTTGGTAAAATGGATGCTGTAGTGACTGGGTGCTGGTGGATTGGTCGCCCCAAACCCATTTATGACGTCTTGGGACCATCCATACGTGGGGTGGCCTTGGGAGGTTCCCACTTCCCGTCAGGTGAGACGCCATTGCTCTATTTGGTGGAACCACAGAATCTCTGAAACTCAAGCGTCTGTGGACAAGCTGACAGTAAAGCAGCCCGCTGCCAGTAGTTTTGAAGTTGGTTCAAAATAATTCGTTTTCTCTCCCCCCATCACCCAAAGTTCGCCTGGTTATATCTATTTAACAAAGGCAAGATGACCAGGGATGGGAAATACCAAGCTCTGAGGAGCAAAATTTATACTAAACTAAAATTTAACATACAGAAAGAGATGATCTTATCACTTAAACCAAATTGAAAATAGTAAAAAAAACTATTTTAATCCAACCAGGTCAGATGTAGTGAACCACTATGCGTCCATAGTGGGGGTGAGTGGGGATTGGATGGCTCATCTTTCTTCTCTGTGTTGGTCAGTGTACGGCAGAGCACTGAGAGCACGGGCATTGGTGCATCCTCAATATAGGGGCCAAGGTAGAAGATTAGGGCTTTCAGCTCAAAAGTTTGCTATGAATAGGGTGGTGATATATTTAGATAGGGCTTTCTCGCCTTGAGATGAACTTTGGGAGGGGTAGTCAAGGTGGCAATGTTGCTGGTAATGTGAGTCTTGGGGCCAAATTTTGTAACCATTGCAACTTTTTGTATTGCTTTGTTGGCAACTTTGTGGAATCAGAGAAATTCTTTTCCTATGAACTTGTTAAATGGGGGAAGGACAGGGGCGGGTATCCCCTTGGTTAAGACTGCAACTGATTCCTCTATGACCTTTCAAAAGAGCAACAATCAGGGTAGTAATAGCCTTTTTGGTGAGTTGGTGATCACTTTAAAATTTATAATCATTGGAACATAGACATAGTGCCAAGTTGGAAATTGAGCTACATATTCTCAGTTTAGGTACTTTTGAGGCCAGGGGCCTCAATTCGAGTCTGAGATGGGATTTTCAAAATCATCATCTTCCTCCAAATAATCCTTGGTATTTTGGTTGAAACAATAGTAAATCTACATAGAGTGGGTTAGGTTGGGTTACTAAATTTAATGGGGTCCATGATGGCTCCTGATTAGTTGGAGTGGGAGTGTGGGTTTGACATGTAGGTTCCTTATTGGCTGAATCAGTGGCAGTGTCATCTATTGACTTGGGTAGAGGGGGTGTGAGAATTGTGCCCCATTTAAAAAGTTTTTATGATAGCAATGGGAGCATCATGGGGCTAATCAAGCGTGTGGGCTCCAGCTCATGCTATGGTGGGGCTGTGCCGCTTGTCAGACATTTGCCCTCCCAGTTGCAAAATGAGAATCTTTAGGGTTGAAATCAGCCAAAAAGGGAAAAGGTCAGCTATTTGCAAGTTTATGACGTTAATACAAAGGATTTGAATGATACAAACAATTATATCAGCCAAAAGGCCCTGATCAATTCTCAGTGGAACCCTGAAAATTGGGGTAGCACGATTTTGAATATTCCACAGTCAATAAAAATAAGATTGAGCAGTCAGATTACTCTGACCACGCGGCAGACTCTGGAGTGTCCATCAGGTGGTACTCCCCCAGCCAAAACCAGGTCCATTCAAGCACTGACGTGAGGACCACCCCCTTTTATAGGCGTGGTGGGGGCCCTAAGGTAAAATATTTTCTCTGATAAGGATTGGCTGAAGTTCGTTAGTTTATTACCTCATGATTACGTATTACTATAAGTTAAGTCCCTATCTGTTGTTCAGCCTAAATGAAGTGAGTTTTTTGAGCTTCAATAAGCTGAATGTGAATTTTTCCTTTTTAATACTGCAACAAGCCATTCTGAACTTATTATTGAATCCCTTTGACCCTTGATTCAGCTTAATACTGATTGGCCAGATATCAAGAGGGTTTTTTTCTTTCTTATCCCGTTCTACCTAATAACATCTTATACAATTCAACTTTTTATTAGTGTTTTAATTTTAATTTAAATAGCTGTTGTGGAATCCAGCGGCATGAAGCACCAGTGAGCGAGGACTAAGCTTGATTTCTACAAAGTGGTGCTCACTACATGGGCTACCCTGTACACCAAAATAAACTTAATAATGGAGGCTTTTAAAGTGAGTAACCCTCTAACTCTTCCCCTTTCCACTGAATAACGAATAGTTGCTTTGTAAAAGCAATTTGCCAGCGCCTAATCCCGTCTTAAAGAGCAGGAGCAGCGCCCCTTAAAGCTCCCTCTTAAATACAAGTACACCTCTGGTGAAGGGAGTATTGCTTCTTTTTTGTATGCATACAAATATGCTATGCAGGGCGCCACTGATAAGCAAAAGGTTTGACATATCCTACCATGCTTAAGTCGCTTGGCATAAGAAATGATAATTCCTTACATGGACAATCTGCATACCTGGGCAGAGGTGAAAGAGGCTCTCTTAGCTGAATTTGGTACAAAGCAGAGTCTTATTAGGGATAGCACAGGCCTTTATGCGCCTTAACATATATTATATTTTGATGGTTGACTTAAAAATAAACCCTTTGTGAAAACCATCAATGCTGATAGATTACTCCCATTGATGGATCCTTTGATCCTCCCAATTCATCTACATAATCTGATAAATCAGATTCACCTCATAACTGCTCTAATTGCATCTGAGGTGCCCAATTATTGCAGCTATTAATAGGTAAGATATTATTATATTATGGCCAATTATGGGTCACTTTAGGTGCAAAGTGGTCCCACAGCATTAAAAAAATTGCACCTCCTAAATTAGTGCATTAATCTTAATGCACTAAGGCGGAAGTTGGGTTTGATTAATGAAATTGATAATTAAGCACTTAAACATAGACAACCCAATTATGGGCGTACTTAGTGCTATTGAGAGGCCTGCTGACATCCCAAATTGGGGTGCGTCATCTTTTATGATCATATGTTTTATTCCCTATTTATTGTTAGAAGTCAAGTTATGACATAGCTCTAATCAGGAAAATTTTGATGTTGAGTTCAAAACCCAAGTTGATCCAATTATGAGAGTAAAATTGCCTTCAATCAGAATGAAACAATTGTTATTATTAGTCAATTCATGAACCAAATTGACTTGGTGATTTTTCATATTTATTGCCATGACTAGCAGAGGATTGGCATATTATGAATAAACTCATCTAATAAATGATTTCAGCCAGGATATACCTGAGATAAAAATAATACTGGCGCCTGGCCAATTAATAAAACATCAATTAATCATCATTTACTATTTTATTGATTATTAATAACTACTGTTGCTTAGTTTATTTATTATTCATCTGTCATCTGTCTGATATTTATATCTGTTGCCATTACATCTATATTTTGATAGTTGTGTGTATTTATTTTTCCCAAAGAGAAGTACATAGTTGCCTGCCGGAGAAATAGCCCCAATTATAGAGGAATGATTTCCTGAATTTGTACAAAGACAGAAGGTCATGTATTTGTTGGTGCCAGTAGACTTAAGAATGGTGAGCATACCAGAGTTACTTGGCTATTATTGAGGAATATTAGAAAATCTACTTCCCAATTATGAGCTTGAGTTTCATTTGAAAAGTGAGTTTATATCCCTGATTTCATTGTAAATTATTTTAGCTTGCACCATCAGCTGAAAACTTAACATTTTGGTGCTCACTCAAAGAAAAGAAACAACTACCTTGTTGGAAAATATCCTTCTCAACTTAAGAAAAAAAATGTTGGAGGTATGAGTGCCCCCAAATCCGCTACCATGATTGGCCCATCACCTGCCCTATCTTTAAATAATATTGTGTATATCAATGATATGAGTACCCACAGTAAAAAGGCCTTGTCAGATTCTTGGTGGAATCCTAACTATTGGAAAAATATGTTTTATAACAAGCATTGGCTTAAAAAGGTAATAACTAATAGTAAGATTACTCTGACTTCTCAGCTGAATTTGAGGTTTAATATTGCAGGGATCTGAACCTCCACGAGGTGAGAAGATTTTACCCATTGATGATTAGGTGTGAATTAACAAATCATTACCACTCAGATCTGAACCCTCCTGAGGTGAGAAGATTTTACCCGTCAATGATTGGGTGCGAATTATCCAATCATTACCACACAAGTCTGACCACTGCCAAGGTGAGAAGATTTTACTCGTTGGTGATTGGATACAATTCATCAAATCGTTACCCCATGGGTCAGTTTTGCCTCAAAATATTTGTCTTTGATCTAATAGGCCAAAAGCCTATATTTTCTAATTTAAATGACTCAGCTTTATATATTTTTGCCTCGAATACCCATGGTCTCAAAATCCAAACTAGTTTAAATAGGAAAAACTAGTATTGAGAAAAGAACCTTTCTTGGTTTTGCCCCACTTAAAACAAAAAAAAACATAAATACTTTAATAAAGTGTTATTTTATACTTTTATTAGAAAGCAAGATTCTCACTTTAATAAATTATTTGTGGCATATGTTGGTGTATCCCACAAACTGATGCTTACTACAGGGGTCATTACCCTGAATACTTTGATAAGTAAAAAAAGCAATGGAGGCTGTAAACATGAGCAGCTCTCCTGAAACGTGATTAGTTGCTCTCAAGAAGCAACTAGCCAGCTCTTTCTCCCGTCTCAAAAAGCTAGAGCAACGGCCGTTTAGATTACCTATAAAGGAAAGATACACCCCAAGTGAATGGAGCATTGCTTCCTTTTTGTACGTTTATGAAGCTGCGATGGATGGCGCCACTGATAAACAGAAAGTTCAGTTATTCTTCCCTGTTTAAGCCACAAAGCCCAAGAGCTGATCGTTACTCACCTGAAACCTCAGCACATCTGGTCAGATGTTATGAAGGCCCTCTTGGCTGAATTTGGATCCAAGCAGAGCTTATACAGGGAAAACTAGCTTTCATGCGCCTTACCATGTATGGGGGTGAAACCTTCATTAGTTCTGCTGAGCATTTCTATCTCACTGCTCAAAGGCTGGTTATGTCTAACCTGCTTACCATGGATGATGCTATCGCCGCCATATTAACAGGGTTAGCTTCACAACCCTCTCTCGCCAGGCATATCATATCAGTGAAACGCCACTTTACAACCTTCTGTAATATAAAAGAGGCTTTGTTAGACGTCGCCCATATTCCCTCAGGTGAGCTGCAACCTATTGAACCGTTGGAAGTGAGGCCACCTGTGCCTATTTTTTTTAGTACTAGATGGTCCCAACCCGAGGGGGATTCAATGTGCCACCTGCTTCTTTCTTTGGTGCGACTTAAAACGGACATTCCTCATTCATGTAAAGCGGAGATCCCTACTGTGGTTTCCCCTTCAGCTCAGTCAATAGGTGCGCGCCTTAAGGGTATATCCTCCAGAACTACTGGGGTTGAAAAAATGCCAGTTAAAGCAAAGCTAATTACCCCACCTCTCGTGACTGTCTCCCCCACTTCAATTGTAACCTTGCCCATGGTTGAGAATACCCCTGAGGCCAACTCTGAGGGGGTTATGATGATGTTGGGTACTACTTATTGGGAGCTCCCGCGGAAGTGGAGGTCCCTGATTGCCTAAATGCTGGAGGAGTAGATGAAGCCACCATACCTGAAGAGACATATCTCTGCCAAGTTCTAGGGGAGCCAGTCAAAATTGATACTGCCAGTGATGCAGATTAGGTGTTGTCTCACCTTATTCGCCCTATCCAGCATGGCCATACCATGCAGTCCATCCAGGAAAATTACCCCAAGACCGCGTGCAAATTAACATCCAGTTCCATCTTAAGGAGGTCTTAGCGCTATCACCCACTTCTGGGGGGATACTTACAAAGGTCAAAGTGGTTATTCAAAAAGTTTGGGTGATGGCTATCTTAGATACAGGCTCCCCCAGTGAACGTAATCTCCTCCAAGTTGATGAAAAAGATCAAACTTGCACCTGACTTGGAGTACGACCAAGACTTTGGAACGCTGGTCCTAACAACACCCGTGCACTGGGTGCTTACTCGTCCCTTCCCATTCATATTAGGAAGCATTTTCTATCAGCCCAAAGAGTGGCTTTGGATAATAACGATTATGATATGCTTATATGTACTCAGTTTATGATTGAGTATGAAGGCATCATCAACATGAAGCAAGGGTCCCTATCTTTAATGAATTACAAAGTTCCATTAGTATTATCCAACAAAGAACTCATCAATAATGACTACACCTGTATAATTGATTACCCCTCTTCCACTTTGCCTTTACATTATGTCACCTCCGGGCGCAACACTAAGAAATTGCACGATTTAGTGGAGGCTAGCGATAGTATTCCAAATTTTATGGCAGATGAGGTGGTAATTAAGCCAGGTGAAAAACGAGTGTTTGACATGAAAGTCACATCCCAAAACCCCTTCAATCTCTTAAGTGAGGCCAACTTCAAAGGAAAAGTTCAGGCTCCCAAAGTACAGCATAAAAAAGAGAAGTCTACCTCTAAGCCCGCGGAGGCAGCTGTTTCTCATTCCAAGACTCAAGAGAATTGCTCTTCCAAGGATGCAACACCTCGCAGACATTGGTTTAAACCTTCGCGCACTGAGGGTGTAGATTCTGAAATTACGCGCGGCCCCATAGTCATTCTGACAAAGAAAAGAAGAATCTTAGTGGACGCGGTAATCCTCACAGTTGAGGTTGTGTTTCTGATCATCACAGTAGAACCAGGAGAGTGGACACTGAAAAACAATTAAACAAAGCTGGGGTCATCAAATGAAAACCTTGAGAAGACTGAAAACGTTGAGACTGCTGAGCCAAAAGCAACTGAAAGTCCCGTAATTGAGCCTGAGGCTAATCCCAAAGATGATGTCAGGACTCTTGAAGAATACTATGCTGAAAAGAAAGCCCAAAAGCTACTTTCCGATGAAAAAAGAAGCAGTTGCATAAGGTAAATGAGGGAGCTGATGAGTCTTAATGGAAGGGAAAAGTTCTTTTAAAAAAGAGGATGAAGAGTTTTATGCTGGAAAGTCTAGCCAAGCAACAACAGTGACTAAAGAAGGGCAAACTGCTAATGAGCTCTGAGCTCCTCTATCTTCTTACCAAGTGTTGGATAGGGTTTTATATTACCACAATCGCATAACTCACCAAAGTGGCAAACTTGGATCAAACTGGGAGGGGCCATTTACCATCATGATTAAGAGAGGAAATGAGTATTCTATAAAGTCTTTGGCTACAAGAATTATCATAATCCAGGTACATGGCCGCTTCTTTCAACCATACATCCTCCCAACATTCTTGAGGGGGAGCAATGTTGGACAATCTCCTTCTCGACTTAAGAAAAAGAATGTTGGAGGTATGAGTGCCCCCAAATCTGCTACCATGATTGGCCCATCACCTGCCCAATCATTAAATAATATTGTGGATATCAACACTATGAGTACCCACAGCAAAAAGACCTTGGCAGATTCTCGGTGGAATCCTAACTATCAGAAAAATATGGTTTATAACAAGCATCAGCTTAAAAAGGTAATAACTAATAATAGGATTACTCTGACTTCTTGGCTGAATTTGATGTTTAATATTGCTGGAATCTGAACCTCCACGAGGTGAGAAAATTTTACCCATTGATGATTAGGTGTGAAATAACAAATCATTACCACTTGGATCTGAACCCTCCTGAGGTGGGAAGATTTTACCCATCAATGATTGGGTGCAAATTAACCAATCATTACCACTCAGATCTGAACCCTCCTGAGGTGAGAAGATTTTACCTGTTAATGATTGGGTGAGAATTAACCAATCATTACCAAATGAGTCTGACCACCGCCAAGGTGAGAAGATTTTACCCATCAATGATTGGGTGCAAATTAACCAGTCTTACCACATGAGTCTGACCACCATAAAGGTGAGAAGATTTTACTCGTTGGTGATTGGATACAATTCATCAAATTGTTACCCCACAGGTTGGTTTTGCCTCTAAATATTTATCTTCAATCTGATAGGCTGAAAGCCAATATTTCCTAATTTAGTTGACTCAGCTTTATATATTTTTGCCTCGAATACCCATGGTCTCAAAATCTGAACTAGTTTAAATAGGAAAAACTAGTATTAAGAAAAGACCTTCTTGGTTTTGCCCTGCTTAAAACAACAAAAAACATATAAGCTTAAATAAAGTGTTATTTTATACTTTTATTAAAAGGTAAGATTCTCACTTTAATAGATTATGTGTGGCATCTATCAGTGGATCCCACATAACTTAATATGAATATGGACAATTAGCTTTCAGAATTTGCCTGAAAGTACAGTGACAATGAGATGGAAACAAGCGATGTTCAGTTTATTGAAAATTTACCTTAAATTGTTCTGACAATGAGGAGGTGAGCAGGTACTCAATAGAGCTAATAGTGACTGGAACAGGCCCAAATTTACCTTCTATTCTGGCTGAGTTTACCCAGGCTAACATCAAGTAAATGCTGGAAACACTATTTAAAGGCTATCAGGTTGGTTCTTAAACAATTGACCCGAGCTTTGGTCTATTTTATTACATGAAGGATCAAGCACTGAAGAACGAAATTTATCAAAAATATAGAGAAGCCACCATGGTTGTTTTGGCCCAAAGACTTCAGGAGAGCCAGGCCAACACATACAAATATTTAGTTAATATTGTACAACCATCTAGTAAGCATGCTCAACATATCTTTGCACATCAAAATATGAGACTTTCTCACATTCACCATATTCAAGATGAGGAACGGTCAGCCCATGCTTGCTTATTAAAGAAATTGGATACTTGCTTTGCAGAAGTGTGCAAAGCGATCATTTCAAACACTGGAGCTGCAACAGAAGCTCATAACCTAATTAATGAGTTGGTAACTCAACTTAACAAAGGCGTCCCAAAGATGGCGACAAAAGTGCTGAACAATTTGCGATTCTTAAGTCAGTGGAAATAGGATATCACCAACCACTGCATCAGACTTGAGACGCAGTATCATTATGTTGCAGCCAATATGGAAAACCTTCTACAACAGGGCTAAGATTCAAGAAAAACTATTCAAGAATTGGAGGAAAAGTATATCAAATTGGAAAATTATATTTGAACCAAATTTATAGCTACAGAGAGATATCGAAGCTTATAATTCAGATATCAAGGCTGAATTAGCCAACGTATGGTCAAGTATTTCTGAACTTCATACTTCCAATACAATTTTATTTAAGGAGAAAACCAATATGGAGAGTCAACTGGCACTTGCTAACACAAGGATGTTAAGAATGTTGGAAGAAATGAAGGCACTTTCGGCCCAAGTGACATTAGCTGAAGCAGATCTCTCTCAAGCTAACAAGGAAATGGAGTATCTTAAGACTAATAGTTGCAAGTGTGCAACCAGTCTGGGGGGAGGGGAGGTTGACAAAGCAGCTCTAAAGGCACGCCAAAGTGCGCTTAAGAAGCCACATCAGTCCCAATTTTGGAAAACAGAGTCAAGCAATTTGGATGATTATCATGAGGCAGATGAAGATTATGGGATGGATGTATCAAATACACAAACCATTCCACGAGTTCTTACTTCTATGCCCACTCCAAGTCATTCACAGCATCCCATTCTTCCCAAAGGTTCCCCAAGTCAGTCAAACTTAAGAAGAGAAACTGCCTCTCCAATTAGGGACTCAGGCAGAGATGACTTCAAACCACTTAACTTGCCAAAATTTGATAAAGATGGCAATGTATACTCTTTCTTGAAGCTATTTGAGAAGGCTATGAGAGGAGCGTCCAATCATGCAAAGGTGACAGCGCTTATCAATTGTCTGGACTCACACAGCGTAGACCTTGTAATGCCCTATTTAGGGGAAGATTGGTCTTATAACGAGGCCCAACAGGCCATCATTAAGGAATTTGGTGGGCCCAAAAAGCTGTCAACATGAAAGATGGAACTCTTAAATATCAAGTTTAGACCTAATGAGTCTATCAAAGAGTTTGCCAATCAATTTTACCATGAAGCTCAAGTACTCCTCAGATCAAACATTATGACCAAATATGATGCATTAATCGCCATGGAACATGCTGTACAGCCATATCATGATTTGGAACGAGTAATGATTCCTGCTTTTAATTGCAATATGGAGACAAATAGACTTGTAGACTATTTACGCCGCTGTGCAAGAAGCTTTGATGCGCCAAATCAGCCAAACAATCTGCAATGGGTACGCCCTCAACATAAAATTAGTAATATGAGCCACAGTCAAGAAAGAAATGGGAATCTCAAGGAGCAGAAACCTGACCATCCCAAATCTAGTGCTATCACTTGTCATCATTGTGGTAGAAAAGGGCACATCGCCAGCAAGTGTTATGCCTGAATAGATGGGAAAACAGGAGTTAATGTGGCTTACAAAGTTGAAAAGGACACAGATTTGGGAAAAGGGCAGGTGGAGTAGAGGCGGAATGCTCTACTACCACCCATCATGCCAAAAACATTCCTCCCAATCCTGGCAAATTTTTTGTGTCTGATTCAATTGGCAAAGATTCATTACATCATATTATGGCTGATGATGTATATATGGTTACAACCAGATCTCAAAAAGGCCAAAAATCAGGTGAAGCCTCAGAAGAGGCCCAAATAGAGGTGGCCAAACCATATGCCAAGCAAATTATGGACCATGGCCTTGATCCTCACACTACCCACTCTCATGACCTGCCCTCCCTAAAAGATGTACAGGTCGCAATCCCTATGCAGACTCTGGCAGAAAACTTCCCTGAAATATGTTCTTGCCTCAAATCACACTTGGAGTCGGGCAACTCTGAATCTATTCACTTAATAAACACTTCTGAACCATACTCTGAGTGTACCTATGCCAATATTGCTGTCAATAAGGTCCATGTTTGGGCCATTATTGATAGTGGAGCTCCTTTAAATATTGTCAGCACTAAGTTGGTGAAGAAGTTGGGAATAGCCCCAGATGTTGCCCATGATCAAGAATATGGCACTGCAGGAACACATACCACCAGAGCTCTTGGGGCATATAGTGCCTTGCCTATAAGATTTGGGTCTATAGTAGTATCCGCTCCAGCTATAGTCTTGCCAAATCAGAACTATGAGGTCCTTATTGGCACTGATTTTATGAGAAGATATGGAGTGGTCACTAGCCATAAGGATGATACCTTAACTATTTTGAACCAAACCATCCCAATTTATTATACAAAAAACGCGAAATTGGGACTAAAGAAGCCTAATCTGTTCATTAATCTGGCCTATCAAGATGGAATAATCCCTATCAAATACCATAAATCAAAGCGTCGTGTCAAGGCCTTGCCAACGCAAATCCATGAGTCTAAGGGAATACCCCTCCGAGCAAACAAGGAGCTAACTCTGGACTCAGGAATGCAGGCAGTAGTCCTGACTGGGCTAACAATTCAAATCCCAGAAGGACTTTATGGCGAAGTTTTTCAACCTTGGTCCCAAACTCAACTTGAACCTAATGTGGCGCCTGGAATAATTATTCCTGGACATCAAGAAATTAGTGTCCTCTGTGCAAACATGCAGAATCGGCCAATCTTCATCAAAAGGCACCAGGTGGTTGCCTATCTCCATTTGATCCCTATAACGGAGATTGAATCTTTCCACGATTTTGGAACCCTGGATGAGCTAGGGCTTCCTGATGATGAGTTGGAATATGTGCATAATGTCATACCTGTGGCCAATTTAGGGGAACTAAATGATCAGGAAAAGGACCAAGTTTGGGGATTATTTGAGAAATACCATGAGATATTCGCTAAGGATGATTTTGACCTTGGATGTGCGAGAGGAGTGATCCATATGATAGATACTGGGGACCATTTACCTATCCAATTGAGGCTGATTAGACGTTCAAAAACTGCTGAAGAAGTTGTGTCAAAGGAAATTAAAGAACTTCTCAACCATGGCATGTTGATGCCATCCAAGAGTCCATGGGCTGCCCCAATTCTCATTGTAAAAAAGAAAGATGGGAGCAACTGGGTTGTTATTGACTACCAGAAGCTTAATAACATTACCAAAAAGGATTCCTATCCTCTTCCGCGAATTGACGATGCCCTAGACAGGCTTGGGGGTGCAAAGTTCTTCTCAGCGATGGATTTATTAGTGGGTATTGGCAAATTGATCTGCCCAAAGCTGAGCGAGAAAAGTGCGCCATTATTACCCAAGAAGGGTTATTTCAACCAACAAGGATGCCCCAAGGACTCTGCAATGCTCCAGCAACCTTCCAGAGAGCGATGGACACCATACTGGGCGATCTTAAATTGTCATGTGTACTAGTATACCTAGACAATATAAACATGTATTCAGTCGTACCTTTGATGAACATCTGGAACACCTGGAAGAGGTTTTCAAGAGGTTAGCAGCTGCAAACTTGAAGATCAAGCCCAGGAAGTGTCAATTCTTTAAGGACCAGCTGGAATACCTTGGGTTTGTAATTGATAAGGAAGGTCTTCAGCCACAACCAGCCAAATTGGAAGCAATATCTAAGATGAAGAGGCCCAAATCCAAGCGAGATATTCAAGTATTTTTGGGCATGATTGGGTATTATCGCCAATTTATTGCTGACTTTGCTCAAATTGGAGAACCTTTATTTTATCTACTTAAGGATAAGGTCTCTTTTGAGTGGAATTCGGCCTGCCAGGAGGCATTTGACCAGCTTTGTTTGGCCCTATTAGTCGCACCAGTATTGCGCTATCCTGACTTTGACCAAAAATTTATTGTTCAGACTGATGCGTCATTAACAGCAATTGGAGCCATTTTGTCCCAAGTCAGAGAAGATGGCGAAGAGCACCCAGTAGCCTATGCTAGTCAGACCCTAAATGCCCATGAAAGAAATTATACTGTAACAGAAAGAGAGTGTTTGGCCATTATATATGCCTATAAACAGTTCTGAGTATACCTTCATGGAGTGCATTTCACCGTGGTTACTGATCATGCATCCCTAAGCTGGCTTAACAATTTGAAGGAGCCAGAAGGACGTTTGGCTCGCTGGGCACTTAAGCTGCAGGCTTATGACTATACCATTAAGCACCAGGCTGGTGCTAAGCATCAGAATGCTGATTGTTTGTCTTGTCTGCCCATTGTAGCAACCCTCTGCCAGCCAGCAGGATGCCTTGTTCCAGAAGATGGTTAATGGAACTTTTGCCAATGAGCCCAAACAAGTGCAGAAAATTCTCTCCAAATTAAGAAAGGATACCCAGACTGAAAAAGGAGTCTTATTCAAGGTGATTGATGGAAAGAAATATATATTTCCACATCCCTTGGCTCAAGCAGATCTAATTTTGGCTGCTCATAAGGCCACTGGCCACAGGAGGCTTTAAGAAAACAAAGGAGCAGCTCAAGCAAAATTACTATTGGGAATCAATGCATTTTGACATCCATGAAACTTTGAACTGTTGCCAAGAGTGCCAAGGGGAAAAACCCTTCTGAAAAGCTACTTTGTACCAGCTTGTTCAGCCCAAATTTGCTTGGCACACTATATCCATAGATGTAGTTGGACCCCTCCCAATTAGCTGTGTGAAAGCCAAATATTATTGTGGCAATTGATCACTTGATGAAATGGATTGAAGCCAGGGCTATTTGGGACTTAGGAGCCTCAACAACTGCTAAATTTATCATGGAGCAAGTTATTCATTGGCACGGATGTCCTCAATTTATATTAAAAGATAATGGCACAAATTTCACTGCAGTTATTCTCCAGAAGCTTAATGAATTGATGGGGGTGCGTGGTGTTCTGTCAACTCCATACCACCCAGAAACAAATGGTGCAGTGGAACGAGTTAATGGAACACTTGTCAATATCCTAAGGAAACTGACTTCTCAGAAGCCCTCCAAATGGAGTACATTCCTCAGTTTGGCCATTTTTGCCTACAACATTTCTTACCATTTGGCCACGAAGATGTCTCCATTCCAACTTCTATATGGGAAGCATCCAGCCTTACCACCATTGTTGTATTCCTTATTACAAGAACCCCAGGAATTGAGCTATTCTCAGTATGTCAAGAGGCTTGCAGAGACCTTAATTAAACTGCAAGCCCAGGCTTTTGATAATAACTTTGAACTTTGTAAGGCCTGACATGAAAAAGATCAAAAAACCCAATATGATGCCCAAATTTGCTGTGGGGGATGAAGTATTATTTTGTAATACCCATGGTTTGGGCCAAATTCACAAGTTAAATCGCATTTGGGTTGGCCCATTTGAAGTTATAGAGAAGACTTCAAACTTTTCTTACACTATTAAGGAGAAAAATTTGGGTCATGTATATAATTGAGTCCATGCTAAATTCCTAAGGAAGTTTAAAAAGTGGCCCAATTAGAAGAGAAGAATTTTAATATAAGCATATATAATTAATTGAAAATAATAGTTATGAGAAAGAATAATAATAATAAGAAAAAATATATATAATAGTGGCAAAAGAAAAAATTTTTCTATCATCTATATACATAGTAAAAAAAGAGAATAAGATTTTATATTTCAAGTAATAAGAAAATTATAAATTTTAATAAATAAAATGAATTTTATTCCTCAGCTTTGAGGGGGAGGTGACTCAGAACCCAAACCTTCATCTTTGCATGCCAATTTGGCCCAATCTAGTTGCTGGGCAACAAGAAAAAGGGCTGTAATGGCATAGAGCCAGATGCACCGCGCACTCATTGAAGATGACTCCCAGCGAACAATGGGGAGAGGAGGCATAAAACCATTTATAGTTACCCAATTTAGCCCACAATTGGGTGGGAAACATGCGCCCAAGAGGAAGACAGTTGACTAGGAAATCAGTTTGATACTGATAAATTTCTGGGGTCAACAATCTAACGCGATAAACCTGGGTTTTCCACCACTTAATTAGAGGGGGAACATGCAACAAATGACCTGAAGGCATCCAGTTGGGGAAAAGGCGCATAAGATGGCCAACTATGGCCATCCTGGGGAGGTATTCATCAGCGTTATCCTGATGAAGGGCCTCAAAAGCTGCCCAAATGGCTGAACAAAATGAACATCTTGAACGTCATGGGTATTCAAACCCAAAGAGGAAGCTAAATTGGGACGATTCTCAAGCGGCTCAGACCAGGAACCAAGAACCTCCTCCACAAAGCTGTCAACCTGAACAAACTCTTGAGGTTGAACAGATGTATCTTCAGCCAGCAAAGTATGAAAGGGGTTATAAAGATGATCATACTTGGCCCAAGTTTTGCTGAGCAGTTGGCCTTGATGAGAATAGTTGGCCAACCCCAGCAGCACACTGTAGTTTCAGGCTATTTAAATGGCTAAGTACAAAGAGAAACTCCACCAGAAGATTGCCATCTTGATAAACTAGCTGGAGCAAAAAGGTTGGTTCTCTCAGATCAAAAGTGCGGCTGAAGTTGTCTACTGAGACAGTTGTGGAAGCATGAGACCTGAGCTCGTACCCTATCAATCCCCAGGTAGGACCCACAACTTGGACAACTTCCTTCTCAATAATGGTTTTGCCCAAGTTGATGTCATGACGGTCTGCATGGGAAGAAGCTGGCCCAACTCTGCTACCCAGAGTGAGCCCAAGAACAAATTCATATGCATGTTTCTGGGCAGATGAGTAAACTAATGCTGCTGTTTGGGTTCAAGGGAAGCAACGAAATTGCATTATGCAGAGGATGAGCTGTTTTCAGACATTGAAAATAGTTTCAGGAAAATTCAGGGTTTATATCACAGTCAAGTGGGAGGAAATATTAGATTTTGATGGTTGACTCTAAACTAATCCCTTTGAGAAAACCATCAATGCTGATAGATTACTCCCATTGATGGATCCTTTGATCCTCCTGATTCATCAGCATAATCTGATAAATCAGATTCATCTCATAACCACTCTAATTGCATCTGAGTTGCCCATTTTATTGTAGCTAATAATAGCTATAATATTATTATATCATGGCCAATTATGGGTACACTTGGGTGCAAAGTAGTCCCATGGCATTAGCTAAATTGCACCTCCTGAATTAGTGCATTAATCTTAATGCACTAAGGCGGAAGTTGGGCTTGATTAATGAAATTGATAATTTAGCACTTAAACATAGACAACCCAATTATGGGCGTACTTAGTGCTATTGAGAGGCCTGCCAACATCCCAAATTGGGGTGCATCATTATTTATGATCATATGTTTTATTCCCTATTTATTGTTAGACGTTGAGTCATGATGTAGCTCTAATCAGGAGGACTTTGATGTTGAGTTCGAAACCCAAAGTCATCCCAATTATGAGAGTAAAATTGCCTTCAATCAGGCTGAAACAATTTTATTTTTAGTCAATTCATGGGCCAAATTGACTTGGGGATTTTTCATATTATTGCTATGACCAGAAGAGGATTGGCATAATATGAATAAACTCATCTAACAGATGAGTTTGTCCAGGAGATGCCAAGAGGTATATAATACTGGCGCCTGGCCAATTAATAAAACATCAACTAATCATCATTTACTGTATTATTGATCATTAGTAACTACTGTCGCTTAGTTTATTAATTATTATCCATTTGTTGTCTGTCTGATATTCATATCTATTGCCATTACATCTATATTAGATAGTTGTGTGTGTTTATTCTTCCCAAATAGAAGTACATAGTTGCCTGCCGGAGAAGTAGTCCCAATTATAGAGGAATAATTTCCTGATATTGTACAAAGACAGGTCTTGTATTTGTTGGTGCCAGTAGACTTAAGAACAGTGAGCATACTGGAGTTACTTGGCTATTATTGAGGATTATCAGAGAATCTACTTCCCAATTATGAGCAATAGTTTCATTTGAAAAGCGAGTTTATATCCTCGATTTCATTGTTCAGTTATTTTTTAGCTTGCACCATTGGCTGAAAACTTAACAGCATGTATGAGGTTGAACTGACCGCTGCCTTTGCTGAGCAAATTTACCTCGCTATGCAAAGGTTGTCAACAGCTAACATGCTAACCCTGGATGATGCTGTTGCATCCATGTTAACTGGGTTTGCGTCTCAACCTTCTCTCACCAGGCATATCATTTCAGTGAAACACCACTTTAAAACCTTTTGCGACATAAAAGAGGCTCTGTTAGACGTTGCTGATTTCCATTCATGTGCAACAACGAATGAAGCTGAGGTGAATCCTTCAGTTCTAACCATTGAGGAGCATTCGCCTTTAGGATAGTTGGGGGTGAGCCCATATGTGCCTTCCACCCAGTGAAAACTGCTTCCTCAGTTCGACTTAAAAAAGATGTAGTTCCATCATGTAACTCAGAGACCTGTAAGGTAGTTAATACCATACTCTTGCCCAAGCTCACCAAAGCCACTGTGCTTTCCCCACTGGCCAAGCTAGTAGTTGCGCGTCCTAAGGCTACCCAATATTATGTGGCCATCTCCCCTACCTCAATAGCGGCCTTACCAGTTGTTGAGAATACCCATGGGGATGAATTTGAGGGAGGTGACGATGATGTGTCTACTATTTATTGGGAGCTCCCGTGGAAGTGGAGGTCCTTGATTTATTGATCACTTAAGGAGTAGACAAAACTACCATACCTGAGGAAATGTACCTCAAAAAATATTAGGGTGCCCAAAAGTTAATGAAACTGCCAGAGATGGTGATGAGTTCTTGGCTGGCTTGATTCGACCTCTTCATCGGGTCCATACCATGAAATGCATCCTGGATAAATACCCTGATATTGCTCGTAAATTAACCTCTACTATCTGGTTCAAGGAGGCCTTAACTTGTCTTCTAACTTTGGAGTAACATTCACCAATGTTAAAGTAGAATTCAAAAAGTCTAAATAATGGTCATCCTGGATACTGGCTCCCCATTTAACGTAATATCTACTAAGTTCATCAAAAAGATAAAGTTGGCGCCTAATTTTGAGTACAATCAAGAGTTTGGAACTGCTGGCCCAAACAACACTTGCGTTATTGGGGCATATTTCCCTTACCATTCTAATTGGGAAGCTCGTCTTATCATCCCCAGCAGTGGTGTTGGACAACAACATCTATGATATGATCATATATACATAATTTATAATTGAGTATGAGGAATTTATCAGCATAAAGTAAGATTTCCTTTCAATACTCAACTAATGAAGTCCCATTAGTTTTATCCAATAAAGAGCCCGTCAAGAGGGAATACTCTTGCCTAATTGTTATCCCTTTTGAGCTATGACTTTGCAATATACCACCTCAGGGCATAACACAAAAAATTTCCCAATTCAGTTGATGCTAGGGACGGTATCTCTTTCTAAGCTGCAGACAAGCTTTTATAAAACCTGGTGAATAACGAGTGATTGACACAAAGATCACGCTTAAATCCCACACTATTGTTTGTTACACCTCGTAAGTATTGAGGGCGTTAGTCCCTTGGATCCTCGTATATTACCTGGCATTCTCAATCCAACCTACCAGAGACCTATTACTCTACTATTGGGGAACCTCACCAACAAGGACCTCGTTGTAAGAAAACACCATGAGATTGGCAGAGGCTTATTAATCCTGTGGAGGACAATGAACAAATTCACTTCATTGGCTCTACGTTGGATATGGGCCTGCCAAAGATAAACTGGTATGTACCTTACCCAAAGTCCATATCTCGGATGAGTTAACCCCAGATAAACTTTACAAAGTTCACACCTTATTGGAAGAATTTAGCGAAATATTCTCTAAATCAGATTATGACTATGACCACATGAAGGGCTGGTGCCACTCCATTGATGTGTGCGATACCCTTCCTATTCATTCAAAACCTTACCATAATCAAAGGTGGAAGAACAGCAGATGAGGGCTGAGCTCAAGCAGTTACTAGACGCGGGGTTTCTAGTTCCCTCTCAAAGCCCTTGGTCTTCCCCCCTTTTGCTAATCAAAAAGAAGAATGGAGGTCATTGGATATTCATGGACTACCTCAAATTAAATAACCCACAAAAAAGGATAACTATCCTATCCCCCACATTGATGACTCCCTGGCCCAACTCTCTGGATATAACTTCTTCTCTTCCATGAACTTATCTAGCGGCTATTAGCAAATGTACCTTTTCCTCAAAGACCAGAAGAAATGTGCTCTCATTTTCAGTGAGAGTCAATTTCAACCCACTCTATCACTTCAAGGGTTGTGCAACACGCCTTAAACTTTCCAACGTTCTATGCACATATTATGCTGAACCTAAAGTTAGGTAGCGTCATTGTTTATCTTGATGACATCACAGTGTCTCAAAAACCTTTAACGAACATATTGATCACTTGAAGGAGGTGTTTAATTGGCTACTGAGTTAAAATAGCAAGTTACAACCCTTATAGTGTACCTTCTTCCAAAGGAAAGTGTATTTCCTTGGAAATTCCATCTCTCAAGAGGGAATACAACCCATACATAAAAAATCCGAAGCTATTTCAAAATTTCCTCCCCCTAAAAATTTATAGGATATTCAGGTGTTCCTAGGGATAGTATTGTATTACCAACATTTATCCCCAAGTTCGCCCAGATCAGCGACCCCCTTGTTTGGCTATTGACAAAAAACACCCCTTTCCAGTGTGGAGTGGAACAGAAGGCTTCTTTTGAAACGTTGAAGCAGCTACTACAACAACGTCCTATCCTGAGGCATCTCAATTAGAATAAACCGTTTATCTTGTTTACTGATGCCACGGACTATGCCATTGGGGCCATCTTAGCCCAAATAGATAAAACGGTGTTGATCATCCAGTATCCTATTTCAGTAAGATGCTGTCACAAGCGGAACGCAACTACAACGTTACAGAGAAGGAATGCCTTGCCATTTTTAGTTGTAAAGCACTACTGACCTTTCCTATATGGGTCCACCTTCACTTTTAGTTACGGACCACGCTTCTTTTAGTGGTTACATGTCATAAAGGATCATACTAGCTGGTTAGCTCGCTGGGCTCTAAAGCTCAAGCATTAAGACATGAAGATTTACACCATGCTTGGACTCATCACATGAATGTTGATGGATTGACTCAGCTGCCAGTCCTTCACCTGGATAATAGTGAGGCGAAGAGGTTACATGACCTCTTAATGACCCCAAATGAATGAGAGGATGAGTATGAGCCTGTCCAGAAGATGTTGTCCTGGCACTCCCATAACACCAAAGTGGAGAACGGGAAATTTTATAAGCAGGTGTGGCAAAATGGCTGCCTTACTTTTGGCCCTTGGAACGCATACCTGCTATTTTAGAAGCAAACTCCACTCTAGCTCATGGAGGGGCAAAATAAAACTTATGAGTGGATTAAGAATTGGTTTTATTGTGATGGAATTATGGAATCTATTGTTGACGTCTTGTAAGCTAACCTTACGTGTAAGAAGCAATCTGGTTGCTAAGACTAGATACCAGTATCAACCAACTATCCCTCAACGACCGTTTTACACCATTAGCTTGGATGTAGTAGGTCCCCTTCCTCAGGCTACTATTGGAAACAGATTTATCCTAGTAGACATTGACCAATTCACTAAGTGGGTAGAAACCGTGGCTCTTACAGCACAAACGGCCAAGGCCAAAGCCACCTTTTTACATCAAAACATTTTCACTTGTCACGGCTGTCCCCAAGTAATACTCTGTGACAATAGTAAGAACTTCACCTCAATAGTAGTCAAAATCCTGGCCACATTCATGGGATCCCAATAACTTTTCATGGATCAATATAATCCCACACCAATGGGACTGAGAAAAGCGTATGGAACCTTGGTTTCTATTCTATGAAAAATGGCATCCTCTGATCCTCTTCACTGGGATCAATACCTACCCAGTGCTATTATGGCATACCAGATTAGCTATCACCAGATTTTGAAAAAAATGTCTCTATTCCATGCCTTGTATGGTCGTGAACCAGGAATACCTGCCCTCTTAGCTAAAGATGTATTCTCTTCAAGAGTTGAGGAACCTGAGCTTTCATGAGAAGATTGGCTCAGCGCATCATCCAACTCTAATATGAAGCTATGACCAAATTAGCAAGACAGTGACTAAAGTAGGGCAGGCTGCTAATGAGCTCCAAACCCCTTAACTACATTACAAGTGTTTTACATAGTATTATACTATCATAACCACATCACTCCTAGAAGCGGTAATCTTGGATCAATTTAGGAGGGTCTTTTACCATCACCTATAAAAGGGCAATGAGTACTCCAAAAATTCTTTAGCTACTGGGATTATTATCAATTGGGTACATGGCCGATTCCTACAGCCCTATTCTCCCCTCAACAATCTTGAGGGGGGTGAGGTTAGACATTTGCCCTCCCAGCTGCAAATAGTATTGTTTTGAGTCGAAATAAGTCAAAAGGGGAAATTTTATGTGTTAAAATTTATAGTGTTCTCGATTATTCTCAGCTGATTACCCTTAATTAATTAACTGCAAAGGTTCATTGTCATACAATCCTCTGCATTGTATGATAGTGAAATGTATTCTTTTGATAATGATATGGAGATTATTATCCATAGTTGAATATAGTACTAGAATTAAGCCCAACGCTTGGCCAGAATTTCCTCTTGAAAAACTTAGGATGTCCTTAATAGGGATTTAATCCACTGGTACCACCTAACTCGATCCATGATCAGATCCTTGTCTACAGTTTCTCTCTGATAACACACAGTCAACAGCAATCCCTGATTCAATTCAGCTTCACTTCTCTGGATCCCCACTCAGATTTTTACTTTTTATCCTAGAAAGTCTCTAAATTAAAGCACACAGCAATAATTTTTTTGAGAAATAATAGAACTTAAAATGGATTCTGATATGATACTAATTACTGGTAAAGTATAAATCAGTGTATTTGTATTTTAGTATTTTAGTATTTTATTAGTAATTTCTTAGGGGAATTTATAAAAAAATCAACACCCGACCCTTGTTTGGCACCTCTTTGATGAAATAGCAGCCGTTGCCATTGAACTTCCCTATGACATCTCACTTGCAATGGTCTTCTCCTTCTGATTAGGATTCCTCCATTGGACAATTCTAAGACTTAAATTGGAAAGAGTTGAAAAAGTGTCCCTAACATTAATTTTTGATCCCAGTAAGCCAACCATATTTGGAAAGCGGCCTGCTTAGGTAATAGACTTGTTACCCATTAAGGCAGGTCATGAATCAACTGATCGGTTTGTTAGTTGCAGGCAGCATCACTCGCCTTGTAACCTAATCCTTAAATTCCCAATCAGTTGATGATGAACCCTGACCAATCCCAATCAGTACACCTGATAGTTAATCTTCAATCAACTATCAGATGCATCTATTTCGTCAGCAACTCTTCCCAACGAGATCCTAAGCATTTCCCAGATTGATCCCTGACAAATCTGACCCAATAGAATAACCTAAAATCCCCCAAACGTTGTTACCCCAAAATCAAGGCCAACTGATGTCCAGTTCACTTCACTTTAGGGAATTATTCCCTAGCGATCCATGTTAATCTTGTTGGCTGAGTTTATGGGCAAAAAATCTCAACACATCTCCCCTCTTGCCTAGATTTCCAGCGATAAAAGGATCAGGGCAGGAGAACCTGCCTTAGACACTCAGTTGAAGATTCATTTGTTAAAAATGGAGTATGATCAGTCAGTACATAACACTGCTCAGGACAACCTTTGGCATGCGTCTCTCTTCCTCTTCCGCCTTTCTACTTCCTACTCAGAGTGCGGTCCCCACAACCTTCTGTTGTGCTGGGATTTTCTATTTTCTAATGAAGATATTAATACTGGGATCCAGTTTTCCCCCCATCAGGGCATATAACCTGAAGTCATAAGTAGGATTCTTGGTATGGCGTCCTCAATTTCCTGATTTTCTCCTTGTCCTTGACATGAGATTCTTCCTATCAATGTTTGTTTTATAGTGAAATTAAGAATGCTCATTTATGTTCACCCTTTTTGTTTTATCATAATAGCCTCTTGGCTCATAACATTCTTAATTCTTCTCTAAAGAGCTTATCTCATTAATTTTTAAATGGGTTTTACTGAAATTTGAGCTTAATTGATTTCAGAGTGCATAGATTTAACTGTCATATAATTCTGACATCCCCCTCTTGTCTATTTCATATGTCAAATTTTGAGTTTTGGTGCCAACAGCTGCTTAATAGCCTGTCTGATAAAGACCTTTGGCTCTTCCAGATGATGACTCAATCTGCGCGCTGGAACCTCTTCTATGTTTCTTCCAGGAATCATACTCTCAGTTAAACACCAGTAGCCTGTCCTTCCATGGAATTACTGGAAATGGTAGTTAGCCCTAAAAAATAGGTTAGTGATTATCTCAAATGACTCGTGACCAATCCTTTCTCTGTCATCAATTCCTGAGTTAGACTTCAGAACTCTCCTGTATCTAGCTCCATTATCAGATACTCCTATCATAATTATTGAACCTCCTGAAGCAATGCCCTCCGCTCTCAATTGTTCCTCACTGGATCATACTTGTTTCTGGAGTTCCTCTTCTGACTTGGTCAATATTACAAGCCAGTTTTTTGGCCATTGAACTATCCATCAGAAAAAGCATACATTCTGAACTCCCCTATGCATAATTAAGGACCCAAGTCACTGAGGCTTTGTCCAAAGCTCTGAACTCTTCCAATTTTGAAAACACCCTATATTGAGATGTTGCAGCCTATGTTTTTACTTTGCTGGCTAAATTCTTCAAAGTTGGGCTAAGAAGCTTCCAGCCTCTCCCAGTTTCCATTACTTAATCTGCTTCAGCTTCCAAGAAGCTCATAGTTATCACCTGCAGGATTTCATTTGCTCCTTTCATGACTATCATGTTTCTGGTGCATCCCATTGGTATCTTCCACTGATGGCTTTGATAGGGGCATGATTTGGCAACCCCCGCCTAGTATCCCTTTCTCAATGCTGGCGCATATGTCCAGTGTTCTTGACAAAGCCTTTCAGCAAGCACTCAAGACCAATCTTCCAGATCCTGTACCATATTGGGATTACTTGGGGTTATTCGCTGACTGCCTCTTCTTGTACTGTTGCTTCCCTCCCCACTCTGAGGTATTGCATTTGGCATCTTCTGACATTTGTATTTCTCTTCCCCTAGTCACTTTCTCACAGGGATCCGCGTTCACTCAACAAACTTTGTTTTGAGTAGGTCTAGCCCTCAATAGCATTTGATCTCACAGATTTTGTTGAATTATCTACTCCTACTGCAATCCATCCTCCCTCCCCATGAGGCGACATAGGTGGAATCATCCCCAAATTGAGGATAACCGTTTAAAAAAATGAAGATTATAAAAATATATTTTTTTCATGCGTTTTTTAGTCATTTTTTCCAACATCTTTATTAATCTTTTATTTTTTTTCAACTTTTTTATATGATAATTGACCTTTTTTGGTTTAGTGGTCAATCTTTTTATTTTATTCACCCAAAATGAATATTAGGTATAATTAGACTTTATCAGTTTTCTATGGTTCAGAGATCTTAGTTTTTTAGAACCTATCCATCTTGTTTGGTTCAGCAGTCCTTTTTTCAGATTTAAACAACTCATTAGGACATAACCAACTTAATGGTTCAGCGGTCCTCCAAGAACTCTTTTCTCACTATTTTTTAATTGATCCATTGCTTTATATATTTAGTGTGGACTCAGTTTACTATCCTTCCATCCAAGAGTCTCTTAATTTAGTAGTCATCTGTAGTATCTTAGCAATAATCTCAAACAGACCTGACTGTCAGACATTTGTCATCTAGGCGACAGAAAAAGAGTGTTTAGGGGAAAAATTGGACAGCAAGGGGAAATGTCAAACATTTGAAATTCTCTGTTAATAATGATTTCAATTACAATTTAGATAAAGATTTAAATGGCCAAAAGACTCTGGCCAATTCTCGGTGGAACCCTGTAAATTAGGATAATACCATTTCTAATCCTGTATGGACACTAAATATAAAATCGAGCAGTCAGATTACTATGACCACGTGACGGACCCTTTGGTTACCATTGGAAGGTAAAACCCCAGCCACAACCAGGTCCTTTAAAGCACCTACGTGAGGACCCCCTTTTATAGGCTTGCAGTGGTTCTCCAAGGTGCAATAAATTTCTCATATGGAGATTGGCTGAATTTTATAAAAGCGTTACCTCATGGGTACGTTTTGGCCAATAATAATGCCCAATCCGTTGTTCAGTCCCAGAGATGCAAGTTTGTCAGGCCTCTATAGGTTAAAATACATATTACTAAATTTGGAAATTTTCAAGCCCTATGAACATTGAGTTTTGACATTTTACTATATTTACCAATTTATTAAGGATATACTCTTTTACCCCGCACAGCGCAAAATAAATTTTAAAACCCAAATTTTCTTAAACTTTTAAGTTTAAGTATTTTATTATTCTAGTGATATCAAACCCCATTGTTGGATTTCAGGGGAATAAGCACTTAGCGAGCATCTCTTATACCAAAGATCTAACAAGTGGTGCTCAGTACAGGGGGCACCTGCATACTACCAAAATGACTACTAATCTGGAAACCAGGCTAGCTGCATTAGAAAACCAACTAGCCAGTGCTTTGTCTCGCCTCAAAAGGCTTAAGCAGCACTCTTCAGCCCTATTATTTTTAAACCTTCATTCCAAGACAAGTTCACTCCTGGTGAGGCCAGTATTGCCTCCTTCCTTTATGTTTATGAATCTGCGATGGAAGGAGCGACTGCCACCAAAAAATTAGGCATATCTTTTTCTGTTTGAATTGGATGGATCAAGAGATCATGGTTCCTCAAATGGCCACACTTACCACCTGGTCGGAGATCAAACAAGCGCTGATGGACGATTTTGGTTCAAAAAAGAGTTTACAACAGCAAAAACAGGCCTTTATGTGCCTTAGGCTACAAGAGGGTGAAATGATCCCTCATTTGTTGGGCGTTTTTATAGTAAAGCTTAACCTCTGTTGTTGGCCAAACTTCTCCCTCTAGATGATGATATTGCAGCTATTCTGGCTAGCATGGCATCTTACCCCTCTTTAGCAATGCATATCTCCGCAGTCAAGCATGCCTTCCAAACTGTACGAGATATCAAAGTAGCACTTCCAGCAGTAGCTGACGTTTATGAACCTGAACTTCTGAAATATGTAACAAAGCGGGAAGCAACTCCGACCTTTTCAGCCTCTTCTATGGCTGTATTTCACTGGACCCAGCTGCTGAAGAGCTTAATTAACCTAATACTCCTTCACTATGTGTGGATAGCCAGAAACTATTGGTAGTTATGAGGAAGCGCTTCCCCCAGCTTCAGGTTCAAAAGCTCATCCTGTGAAGGCGGTTATCACTTTGCCTGGTCCCTCTCTTTCCAAGTTGTCTACTACGATGAATAACGCATCACGCCCTCTTAAGCCGTTGCCTGAATCCACCTCAGCCTCAACTCAGGCTGTCTCTTTTCAAGCCCTGGTTTAATGGGGCAGCCCAGGATGATCACTTCTAAGTAAAAGGTTATAGCTATTAAACTTCCTCCGTCTCCCCCAAAAGTTGGTACAGCCATGATGCTACCTTCAAAGTCAAAAGGGTAGATGAGAGTGACAAATCCCTCCCCTGTGAGGAATTTAAGCCATTTTCTCCGCCCTCTCTTAGTAATTCATTGAGGTGCATTGACAATCCCTCTTATGACTGGTCTGAGGTGGGCGGTGAAGACGCCGAATATTATGTTTTTGGAGCCCCAATGGAAGCGCAGGTTCTGGATAGGTTGAGGTCAGAAAGAATTGATATTGCCATAATACCACGATGAACCTATCTTCAACAGCTGTTGAGATTTTCGAGTTGATTGATACCACTAGTGATGCAGACCAGCTCATTGGAGCAGTGATACAATCTACCGAGCAGGAGCATACCCTCAAAATATATTAAAGACAAATACCCTTAGATGGATAAACGCCTTGCTTCCACTCTCCGTTTGAAGGAGGTCCTTGCCCTCCCCCTACTTTTGGTACCACCATAACTAAGGTAGAGGTTGTTATCAATATAATGCACAATCTAGCTGTCCTTGATAAGGGTGCTCAGTGAACGTGGTCTCTTCTAAGTTCGTCAAGAAAATTAAGTTAATGCCTGATCTGGACTATTCCCAAGAGTATGGAACTGCAGGGCCTAATGATACTCGAGCTATTGGAGCCTACTATTCTCTACACATACTAATTGGGAAACTCCTATTTGCTGCTCCTGCGGTGGCTTTGGAAAACAACGCCTACGACCTGCTCATCAGTACTCAATTCATGACTGAGTATGAGGGAATTACTTATATAAATCAGGGATTTCTCTCCCTTCTAAATTACGAGGTTTTCCTAGTCTGTACAAATGATGAGCTTAAGAAGAAGGAATATACTCGCGTAGTTGAGTACCCTTCTTCCGCCCTCACCCTTATTTATACCACATCAGGAAGAAACACAAAAAAGCTGCCTGACTCTGTGGATGGTTCAAAGGGCATCCCATTGTATGCGTCAGAAGAGCTAAGCATCAAATCGTGTGAACAAAAGGTGATAGACACCAAAATTACTATGAAAATCCCCGCAATTGCTTTCTGCACTTAACAAGCATTGATGGAATAAGCTCTTTGGAACCTAAGGTGTTGCCATTTATCCTAGGACCAGCTTGCCAGCGACCAATCAAATCTTCTTCTGGGGAATCTCACTAACAAGGACATTGTTGTAAAGAAGCATTGGGAAGTTGGAAAAACCCTGTTGATCCAATTGAGGACATTTGACAAGTCCATTATATTGGGTCTATGATGGATATGGGACTACCCACTGAATAAATGCTCTGAGCTTTGCCCAACGTTCAGATTTCTGACGAGCTAACTCTCGCTAAACATAATAAAAAGTTTATTACAAAATGGAGTCCTATAGTTACTTATTCTCCAAATCTGATACCAACTATGGGCATATGAAGGGCTGGTGCCACACCATTGATGTTTGTTATGCCAAGCCTATATTATCCAAGCCTTATCAGAAATCGAAAGTTGAGGAGCTTTAGATGAGGACGGATCTTAACCAGTTACTGGACGCGGGGCTACTGGTGCCTTCTCAAAGTCCCTGGCCATCTCCACTTTTGCATATAAAAAGAAGAATGGTAGCTATCAAGTAGTTATGGACTACCACAAGCTCAATAATCTTACCAATAAGGACAGCTACCCCATCCTATGAATCGATGTCGCTCTGGCCCAACTCTCTGGGTCTGAATTCTTTTCCGCCATGGACTTAGCTAGCGGATACTGGCATTTGGACCTTTCTCCAAAAGACCAGTAAAAGTGTGCGCTCATCTGAAGTGAGGGTCTTTTCCAACCTACCCGATTACCACAAGAGTTGTGTAATGTGCCCGCATCTTTCCAGTGAGCTATGGACCTCATTTTGCAGGACCTGAAGTTTAATTGCGTGACTTATATCTAGATGATATCACCGTTTTTTCCCAAGATTTAGTGAGCACCTTTCTTATTTAAAGGAATTTTATCAACGTTTAAGGGCCTCTAATATTTTCTTGAAGCCCTCCAAATGTACATTATTCCAAAAGAAGTTAGACTTCCTGGGTCACGCCATCGCTTTTGATGGGATCAAGCCTCTCCAAGATAAGGTTGAGGCGATATCCAAGATGCCTGCCCTCAAAACCCTCCTTGATATTCAGGTGTTTTTGGGCATGATGGGGTACTACCATTAATTCATCCCCAAATTTGCACATCTCAGTGACCCTCATACGCCTTCTAGCTAAACACGCCCCTTTCCAGTGGGGAGTGGAACAACAAGCTGCTTTTGATATGCTAAAAAAGCTACTGCAGAAACGGCCAATTCTGCGCCACCCTGATTATATTAAACCCTTCATGCTGTTTACTGATGCTTCTGATTATGCAGTTGGAGCTATTTAGGCACAACTGGATGAGCATGGGGTTGATCACACCGTTTAATATTTCAGCAAGATGCTTTTAAAGGCAGAACGCAACTATAGCGTCACTGAGAAGGAATACCGGCCATCTTGCTTGCTATTTAAACTATTGCCTTTCTTTCCTAAAGGACCTCATTTAAAGTGATTACTAACCACTCCTCCTTAAAGTGGTTACAAAATATGAAGGATCCCAAAGGGCGGTTGGCACGATGGGGCTTTAAAGCTCCAGCTCTATGATATGACCATTGTACATCCAGCTGGGACGAGCCACATGAATTTAGATGGGTTGAATCGGATGTTCATCCTTCATTTAGATAATAGTAAAGTGGAGCAGCTACAAGATCTTCTAATGACCCCTGATTCTTGGGAGGATGAGGATGAACAAGTTCAGAAGATGCTAGCTAGCCATTACCATTACACAAAGGTGGAAAATGGCCATCTATACAAGAAAGTGGTGGTGAACTAGTTACCCTACCTCCGACCTTCAGAGCGAGTTCCTGTCATTATGGAGTCTTATGCCCTTCTAAGAAAATTTGGAGTGCGGAAAACCTATGAGTGGGTAAAAGAGCGCTACTATTGGAGGAAATCATGTTGAACATCTTCAAAGTTTTGGATGCATGTCTACCTGTAAGAAGCGGTCCAATTTCTAAAATAAAGTATCAATATCAGCCTACCACCCCTCAACAGCCTTTCCACACAATAAGTCTCGATGTGGTTGGCCCTCTTCCCCAAACTATGGGTGGAAATCAATTTATACTGGTTGGGATTGATCACTTTACCAAATGGGTCGAGGCAGTGGCTATCCCAGCTCAGATGGGTAAGGCCACGACCACTTTCCGTTACCAGTATATCTTTACCTGACACAATTGCCCCAAGTTTTGCTCTACAATAATGGTAAGAAATTCACTACCCAAGTGGTGAAAATTCTCATAATTTCCATGGGCACTTAACATCTCTTTTCATCACCCTATAACCCTTCGACCAATGGTACCATGGGAGAGCAAATGGGACCCCTGGTTTCTATAATATGGGTAATGGCTACTTCAGATCCCCTTTACTGGGATCAGTACTTACCAAGTGCCCTCATGGCGCACTGCACCATCTATCATCGAATCCTTAAAATGTCGCCTTTCAGAGTATTAAACAGTTGATAACCTGGTGTTCCAGATTTACTTGCAAAAGATATATTCACTGATTTTTCTGATCCCAAGCAAGCTATGAAGAAGTTAGCCCAGCATATCATACAGTTAAAGTCAGAGGCAATGACCAGCTTAGCAAAGACAGTCACAAAAGAGGGTCAAGCCACATGTGAGCTCTGGGCCCCTCTTCCTCCTTCCAAGTTACTGACTTGGTGCTTTACTATCATAATTGTATCACCCCTAGAAAGGAGAAACTTGGGTCCATCTAGGAAGGGCATTTTTCAATTACGTACAAGCAAGGGGATGAGTACCTGATCAAATCCCTTGCATCTGGAGTCACCATAATTCAGGTACATGGCCACTTTCTACAGCCTTATTCTATCCCCAACATACTTGAGGGGGACGATGTCAGACATTTACCCTCTAGGCTACGGAATAAGAATGATTCAGGGAATAATCTGCCAGCAAGGGGTAATGTCAGACGTTTGAAATTCTCTGATAACAATGAGAATTTTAGAGTTAATGAATATTTGGTTGTCCAAAAGACCCTAACCATTTCTTGGTGGAACCCCAAAAATCAGGGTAATACCATTTCTAATCCTAATTGGGCACTAAATATATAATTGAGCAGTTGGATTACTTTGACCACGTGATGGACCCTTTAGTTACCATTGAAAGTACTTCCCCAGCCACAACCAGGTCCTTCAAAGCACCTATATGGGGACTTCCCCCCTATTTTAAAGGATTGACGGGGATCCTCCAAGGTGCAATAAATTTCTAAAACAGGGATTGGCTGAATTTTATAAAAGAGTTACCTCATGGGTACGTTTTGGTCAATAATAATGCCCCATCCATAGTTCAGTCCCAGAGATGCGAGTTTACTGAGCCTCAATAGGCTAAAATTGCATATTACTAAATTTTAAAACTCCATAGCCCTATGAATGTCAAGTTTTGACATTTAAATATATTTTATCGATTTATTTAGATTATACTTTCTTTTACCCCCACATGGCGCCTAATAAACTTTAAAAACCCAAATTTTCTTGAGTTCTTAAGTTTAAGTACTTTATCATTCTTGTGATATCAAACCCCCATTGTTGGATTTTTGGGGGAATAAGCACCTAGCGATCATCTCTTACTATTAGAATTCAACACAGAACACAATACAGCTAATTTTGTTTCTTCTCCTGAAACTATACATATTATAATAGGCAAATCTTTCGCCTATTTGGTATTCTGATAAGGCCAGTCAGTTCTTATTATCTGTTATTTTTGCTTGGATCCTTTTTTTAAAGTCAAATCAATTGCTTATGATTGCATTTCAATCAGGATATTTGTCAATCAGTTCAGGTACTTCTTGGAATTCATCCTTAATGTTGGTTCCACCACTGAATATAAAATTGGCAGCAACGCAGCCTTCCATCCATATAGCAACTCAAATGGCTTTTTCCCTATTACTGTATGATGACTGATATTGTAGGTGAACGTCATCAAACTAAGGTATGTTCCCCACATAGAAGTTCTCCCTGTGACCAGCTTCCTCAGCGTCGTGGCCAGCGTCCTATTGACTCATTCTATTAGTCCATTAGACTCTGCCCAGTTGGTACAGAAATGACTACTCAGATACTCATTATTTTATTTAATTGTGGATTCAATAGACATATATTTCGCCCATTGTCACTCAACTGGACTTGCAGGCATATATGTCGGTATACTTTTGATCTAGGATGAACTTCGCAGTACTGGTAGCATCTACTTCTTCCATGGTCTTCGTCCTGACCCATCTCATTAAAAGATTGATTGCAACTATTATGTACTTGACTTCCCCTGTGCTCATTGTCAGCGGTCCCATCACATTAATGGACACTGTATGCCAAGCAAATCAAGGGTGGACCAGTCATTATCAGTCATTTTTTATGTGGCTTTTGCTACTGGCACTCCACAAAGCAAGCCAGATAGTCCGCAACATCATAGTTGATGGACTCCCAGTAGTACTGGCGAATATGGTCAGTTGTTTTTCTCAGGCCTCCATGCCTGACAAACTTATGAGCTGGCTTGAATGATAGCCACTCGTTCTGATGGCTTTGGGAATACTAATCACTTCCCATTGATCATCTTGAAAACTTGTCCATCCATGGTCTCTGTGTTTCTATCACTTTTTTCAATGTGCACCTTGAATTTCTCCCAGCTTATTCCCACTTTCTCCATCGACAATTCTCTGGAATAGCTTGTCCAACTGCTGATATACCACCTTGACCATTGGTAAATATGACAAGCCATCAAAATTGACTATTTTATACAGCAGATAAGCATGCTTCACATTACAAACAGATCATTGATGTCAATTTCATTGTGCATAATATTGGGTGGAACATGTTTTTCTGCATCTATAGACTATTCCCATCTAGGCCGCAGGCTCTTTTTCTGACTCCTTTGTGGTTGCAGACCCTTTTGCTTGGACCATGTTATTTGATCTTTGGGTTTTTTGCAGTGCACAGCGAAATATCATTTTTCTCCGCACTGATAATAGACTTTCTCCTTCTTATTAATCCGTTTAAAGACTTTGGGTTTATTTCTCAGCATGGTTTAGTTATTCGTCACCTTAGCGCCCTTGCTCCCCTTCATGGGATTTTAATTTCGTACTGCATTCAATTTGAAACTTCTATTTGGGGCATCAAAGGTAGCTCCAAAGATTTATAAATTGTCTACCATCTGAGAGGTGGTAAATCTGCCACAAACACTGAATACATCATTCGATGCAAATCATGGTAGGGCTAAAGGGCCACTTGAAGTGCAATCTGGGAATAAAAATCATCCTGCACTTTCGCTCCAACCAAGATTTACAATTCCTGTTAGAAATAATTGGCGAAGCTTGATAAGGATTCATCTTTATGAGATGAATGCATATAAATTCTTGTTTGCACTTTGACATGCATAACGGGCTTTCAAATTCTTTTATAATGGCCGCTTTGGCCTCTGCATATGACCAGATGTCCCTCTAAGGTGGGCAACACCAGGTTTTGACAATTGGTATCTAAGCAATTCATCACTGTCAATGCCTTTTGAGGATCGCCATATCCATACATTGTCATATCAAACAATCAGAAAAATGCAGTGGCGTTATACTAATATAAAGTTGGCAATTTTGGTGTCACTTTATATTTCTCTGAGGTTTCTCTAGCCACATCTCTTGGTTCAGATAATTGACTCACTTGGGGTGTAATTTTGGTCATCATCTCCAAAATAGCTGTAAAAGCGGGTGGCATGTTTCTTGGGGTAAGCATCTTTCCAATTGGCATCTGAGTAGTTCTTTCTTTGGCGTTGGTTGCCGCATATGGCTCATATTTGCAATTGTGAGTCTTCAACTCCCCTACTGTGCTTTATTAGCTGCTCTATATCTGCTTTTAATGCTCTTAATTAAACATTATCCTCTTTATACTCCATTTTAAAAAATAGGACTTTATTAAATTAAATCCCCTTCTTTTTTCTTCAATGACTTTAATTTTCCAAGTAACTCATTTCCAAAACTCAAAGCGTTCTTGATCCCTTCATTGATCTTGGTGATTCTCTCCTCCAAGGCAGCAAATTTTCAAAATACGCCAAGTTCAGGGCGTTCTGGTTAATGGTTACCAACTCCATCCAGAGTTTTCTTATTTCGTCCTTATATGACATCACATCTTAATATCTTTTACTCAACTATACCCCTGTCGTGAGCACCAATTGTTAAAATTATAGGGTACTTGATTATTCTTGGCTGATAACCCCTAAATTACATATACAGCACAGGCTCATTGTCATGCAATTCTCTGCGTTGTATGATAATGAAATTTATTTGGTTTGATAATAGTATGGAGACCAAATAATCTATAGTTTGATATTTTACTAGAATTAAGCCCAACGCTTTGCCAGAATTTCCTCTTTAAATACTTAGGATGTTTTTAATAGGGATTCATTTCCCTGGTACCACCTAACTTGATCCAAGCTCAGATCCTTGTTTACAGTTTCTCTCTAATGACACACAGTCAGCAGCAATCCCTGATTCAATTCAGCTTCTCTTCTCTGGATCACCACTCAGATCCTTACTCTTTATCCTAAAGAGTCTCCCAATTAGAGCACACAGCAATAATTTTTTTGAGAAATAATAGAACTTAAAATGGATTCTGGTATGATACTAATTACTGGTAAAGTATAAATCAGTGTATTTGTATTTTAGTATTTTAGTATTTTATTAGTAAATTCTTAAGGGAATTTATAAAAAATCAACACCCAACCCTTGTTTGGCATCTCTTTGATGAAATAGCAGCCGTTGCAAAGAACTTCCCTATGACATCTTACTTGCAATGGTCTTCTCCATCTGATTAGGATTCCTCCATTAGACAATTCTAAGACTTAAAATGGAAAGAGTTAAAAAAGTGTCCCTAACATTAATTTTTGATCCCAGTAAGCCAACCATATTTGAAAAGCGGCCTGCTTAGGTAATGGACTTGTTACCCATTAAGGCAGATCATGAACCAATTGATCAAATTGCTAGTTGCAGGCAGCATCACTTGCCCTGAAACTCAATCCTTAAATTCTCAATTGGTCAGTAGTGAATCTGTCTGATCCCAATTGGTACACTTGATTGTTAATCATTGATCAACTATCAAAAGTCCCTATTTTGTTGAAAACTCTTCCTGACGAGATCCTAAGCATTCATCCAAAATTGATCCATGAAGGATCCAACCCAAGCGATTGACCTAAAATCCCCCAAACATTGCTACCCAGATATCAGGGTCAACTGATATCTAATTCACTTCGCTTTAGGGAATTATCCTTAGTGATACCTGTTATTCTAGTCAGCTGAAACTATGTGCGAAAATCCCAACAGCTGGTCATTTGCAAGTTTATGATACTAATACAAAGTATTTAAATGATACTAACAGTTATATTGGCCAAAAGACCCTGGCCGATCCTTGGTGGAAACCTTTAAATTTGTGTAACACAATTTCAAATACTCCATGGGCACTAAAAACAAGATCGAGCAGTCTGATTAATCTGACCATTTGGCAGACCCTGTGGTGTTCATTGGGTGGTACTCTTCCAACTGAAACCAGATCCATTCAAGCACCAATGTGGGGACCACCCCCTTTTAAAGGCGTGGCGGGGGTTTATAAAGGAAAATGATTTTCTCTTCTGGGGATTGGCTGAAGTTCATTAAATTGTTACCTCACGTTACATATTACCAAAAATTAACTCCCCATCTGTCATTCAGCCTAAGTGAAGTGAGTATTCTGAGCTTCAATAGGCTGAATGTGAATATTTCCTTATTCAGACTGCAATAAGCCATTCTGAACTTATTGTAGAATCCTTTTGACCCTCAATACAGTTTAAATACTGATTTGTCAGATATTGAGAGGATTTGTTTTTTTCTTATCCTTCTCTACCTAATAAAAATCTTATAAAACCCAGTTTTTTTAGTGTTTAAATTTTAATTTAAATAGACATTGTGGAATCCAGCAGCATGAAGCACCAGCGAGCAAAAACTCAGCTGGATACCTACACCGCTTCAAGTGGTTTAAGTCAAAACAAATGGGGAAGATCGTGCGCCTTTTGTCTACTCTGGCTAATAAAGGGTGGTCAGGGGCAGAGGGGACAACGGTGCAAGGAGGAATCAAAATGGCTATTTCAGTTAATATTTGGTAAACAGTTGCAAAGGCGTGAGGGCCCACAAGTCAGTTGGCTCCTATGAGATTTACAAATTGTAGAATGGGGTCAGCGCCATATACTGACAACCCAGCTATTATTTTGTTATATAAAGTATCAGGGAGAGGTGAGTGAAAGGCCTGCAAATTGAACCAAAAGAGTGGTGTTATAAGGAAACTGGGTGCAAGTGGTTGGGATGGGGGTTCCCTGGAACACCATGGGAATGTTGGCTACAATTGCAGCATTGGCTTCACAGGTAAAGCCAAGGGCAAAGTACCCTTTTAGGGGCGGAAATCAATGAAGTTTTTATACTGCATAAGCGCCTGGGATAATTCCATAATTTGTTTGTCGTTGTAGGGAAGCAAGTTGCCATGTTCAACCTGAAGGATTAATTGCATCTTGTTTCATGGGAGCATAATGGGCCTATGAGGCATCGCTTGGGAACGTGCAAGCTGGAGGGCGAGATCCTTGGGAGGAAATATTGACCTGTGGAATTGGGGGCTGGTCAACCTAGCTTGAAAGCGTTTTCCCACTGGGTAGAAGATGCTAGGGGAGGTTTCAATCATGCCCCATTTTGGAGCAGCGGGTGGTAGGGCCAATGACATTAAGGTTTTGCTGTATGTTAATTTTTTGAAGTTTTTTAGTTATGCTTTAATTTTCATATTCACTCAAAAGTAATATTTAGCATAAAAATTGCTACAAAGTTCATCTGGTTAGGTCAAATCTTGAGGGTCCCAATCCCGCGTTTTCCCAAGCTATTCCTCAAAATTATTCGTCTACTTAAACAGTCATAACACACTGAGAAAATTGATGTTTATCTCTCTTATTTCTTACTTCGATAAAAATCTTCCTGCACTTGAATTTATTGAATTAAGTTCAAATTTTTTTGTCAAAACCCCGTGACATTTACAATGTGGCCCCAAAGACCATTATCAACTGGGCTGTCACAGTTATTCTTTAATTTTTTAGTTATAACTGTAAGCACTTAGGCCCTTTGTTACAGGACATTTATTTGATACCTTAATCTCACATCTCCCTATTACCAGGTCCATTGGCCCTGGAACTGCAACAGCCTGGTTTCTTGCCAGGTTGTCTTTTACATTTGCAGCCTGTCAGTACCCCATTGTTAATCATATCCCAGTACACTTAAAAGTCATTTGTGCAGCAATGCCTCTGGAATCCTGGCTCGCCTTTTGAGTGCTTTTGCATCCCAAATGGAAGATATTCTAAACTTTAAATGCCGTTGCCTTGACACATGCAGCCCATGAGCACTCCTTAGACCACCCAATCTTCACTTCCACATCGTGAGCTTTCTAGAGGCTCTCCAACATGCTTTCCATCAGATCTTTTGAGGGGCTGGAGCTCCCTGCTTCAAAAGCTTGGTTCTGACCCCAAATCCACCAGTAGCAACCGCTGCAAAGGAGACCAGAGCCTTCTGTGCATCAGGGCTACCCCCACTGTTGATTTGCTAATGAAGTTTGTCTCTCCAGTCTGTTTTTGTGATTTTTTTTGCTCTCTGGGCCCTTTTTATGTGTGAACCATTGCAGCACTTTCAGGTCATTTTGTAATTTTGGTACATGAGTTCTCTTGCCTTTTGCTGCACCAGTGAAAGCCAACATAAGCTACTGGCTGCTATCCAGGTTTCAGGCTAACCAAGAAATTTGCACTAATTGTAAACAGGTGGGAAAATTTTAGCCAATCAGGATTTCTCACACCTTGTCGTTGAGACCTGCTTTTGAATCGCCCCACCTTTTAGGAAAGTAGTGTGACATATTTTTGTGATTCTGATATGACTGGACAATAAGCCTAAATTTGTTATGGTGGAATGGGTAGAAATTGTGATCATAATTATGAGTTACGATTATTTGAGAGCCTTAGGATGAGGTGATATCAGGTTGGAAAGGATATTGGATCACCTCTGAATCAGATGATAAGGTGATGTTGACAAACAACAAATAATGAGATGTCAATTTACAACATATATTGATGGATCGCCATGAGCTAGGGCGATCTTGAATTTGATAAATGGTGAACTCTGCCAGAACCAATGAGAATATGGCGAAACTAATAGTATAAGTAAAAGTGTCAGTAACAACCAAGTTCACTGAGATATCAGCAATACAAGAAGATTGAAAGGGGAGGTTGTTAGTAGAAAAGAGTGAGTGGACAACCAATGATCAGCTGAAAGTATGAGATTAAATAAATAAGTGTCATTGGGGAAAATTATACATATTTATTTAAAGTTTATTACATTTTTTATGGATGATGATCTTCATACTGTCAGTCTTATTGCTCAGTGGGTGTAACCCTTCGCAGAAACACCTCGGTGCACCTCTGATATGCCACCAAAATTATAACACAGATGATATGCCCAACTCTTGCCTCCACCTTCCTGGCCATATTCAACCCCCAAAGGATAGTGGGAAGCACCCACAAGAACAGATTGGATCACAATCACTAGCTTCCATCCCACACCTCTTTCAGGCCACTACAGGATCCTTTTGTGGTGCCTCTATGGGTTCTGGTGGTGGCTACTCACCCATGTTTCCACGGGCTTTCCTTAGTCACGCCATTAGAATGCCCCAGCTTACCCTACCTAGCTCCCTTTTTAATTATATCTTTTTTTAGCACTAGGTGCTTTTTAATTATATCTTTTTTTAGTACTAGATGGCTTTTTTTAGTACTAGATGGTCCCAACCCAAGGGGGGACTAGATGGCTTTTTAATCATATCTTATTTATTGATTTATTTGAGTTTCTCTCAATACTTAACACCACTAAAGCATAGTATAAATCATGAGTATTTTATGACTAACATCTATAAAAATTAAAAATACCTTTTTTTATACAATTTATACCACATCAGTCCAAAGCATATAATAGTTTTCTTGTTCTGCACCTGAGAATCTTACTGCCTATTAATTGTGACTAAGTATATGAAGACTTACTCGCATATCTGAAGTTACAATCCCAGATTATGTGCCCCTGATATATAATCATATATTATAATTTAACCATAGCCAACTTCCAATAATGGGGATAGAGTACTTGATAAAAGCACCATATCCTAAAATTAAGTGTGACTCAATAAATGTGAGATAAAGAAAATTATATGTTTAAGGAATGGTCAGAACAATTCTATCCAAATAAGTTTTAGGGTGTTTGGTATTATAAGGTTTTTATAAATTTTGCTTTTCAGGGTTTAATGATAGACATATCCAAACATGATTAATGCCTTATATTGTAATGTAATAAAATAGCTGAAAAGCTTGAGGTAAAAAATCAGGGAGTATGAAAAGAAGATTAATTTTTTAGAATCACTACCTTTTTATTTAACCAAGGTAAGCTGACCAGGGGACGGAAAATACCAATATATGTAATGGGATAGGGGGAGGTAAAGTATAGCAAGATTTAGACACCCCAGAGTAGATGAGCTACCCCTGTTGCCAGCTGGTATCGCCAGGTATAGAGGAGTTAAATGCATTTTTCAGGCAAACAGCAAGTTATTTTAGACCGAGCTGCCAGCTTAAGTGCTGAAGCACTCAAAAAGCAAACCCAAATGCCAGTGGCACTGCTGCTGGTACAACGGTTATGGAACTAGAGAATTTCCGCCATTAAGTACTCATTAGTTATAATTGTGTATAGACTTAGCAAAATACCAGGTACACATGTCCATAAACCCCAAAGGTTGGTGGAATTTTGGCAGAAAGGGCAGCTTGGTTTTCAAAATAAAAATTGGAATTTTGGTAAAGGGATTTATAAGAAAGATAAATGAATAATATAAGGCAACGATGTTCTCAGTGCAATACAACCGATTAAATAGTGTTTGATTAGTAATGGGTCAAAGCAGGGATTGGGTCCCTCAAATTTGACCTAACCTGGTGAATTTTTGGGGGGAGGGGACGGACAATTTAAATTAGAACTAATATCAAAGGATTCAGTGGCAGGCCGAGTCACTATTGGTTCAACCTTGAATGCCTGGACTGAGGCTTGACTAAATTTTTCATCAGTTGGCGCGATGGCATCTGGCCCAATGAGCAACAGGAACTCCCCAGGGCCACCCCACATAGGGGAGGCCCCATCTGGTTGGAAACGGGTTTGAAATGCCCAACCTGCCCATTTCCAGTTGCTGGGGCGTTTGTTTGGTCAAATCAGTTACGTTGGCTGCAACTCTTGCAGCATTGTATAGGGTTTTTAAATTGTCTGCAATAGTTCCTGAAGATACCATCTGCACATCAGGGATCATCCCTGATGATTTCGAGGGGTTCTTTGCATTGGTAATGTACTGCTGGCTGTGTCAAAATCATCGGCGATTCTGGCTGATAATTTGATACTTGTCCCTCTTTGAATATATGTTTTCCAATCATCAGGCTTTATTACCATTGGTTTTGGACCTTTTGATTTTGATTTGGTAATCTTGGCGCAGAACTCCTCAATTTGGCGGATGAGGTCAGCTGAGGTGAGCGTGGGTATCTGGGGGAATCTTAAGAGGGAGGGCTATTACCCAGCGCTTGTCTACCATATGGGCGAGGTCGCCCTGGGTGGCGAGGGGTACAGCCGCCCTCTTAGGACCCTTCTTGTTTGGAAAAGGAAAAATCGCCTGATCTACACAAAGGGGACGCTCCCCTGGACTTACAGCCTTACTCCGAAGGGGTATCCCCTGTTATGAAGCAGTTGTGGAGGAAGGTGTCCATATGTAGAAACCAGAAAAGAAACTTGATTCAACAAGTTATTGTTGCTTTGGCCTCATGTATCCATAAAACCAGTCTTGGAAGTGTTCCAGTATGTATAGGTGAAATTTGCTGATTGTCCCATGGATAGTGGGCACGGTTCCCTTGAAGGCATCCAGTGCTATGGTGTGGATTGTTCACATTGCAATGGCGACTATCAGGGAGTGGATTGTGGGTGGTATCGTGGATTCAAGTTGGAGTACAATAAGGCTTTTGGAGATTGACAACTCCTGGCCATTTTAGGTTATTAACAGATGCTCAACTTCCCACCATATGGCTCTAGATGGGAGCATGCTTCTAGGCGGTAGTGCAGGGTGCCATCCCCTCACATACTGCGCGCGTTGTATGAAGGGAGTTGGACTGGCCTGCTGTTCTATAGGTTTTTCTGAGGCAACTTCAGGTGTTAGCTCTTACCCTTCGCTGGAGGAGTGGATGATGCGTTAGACTTCATATTGCCTTCTGTGTTGTGGGATTGTATGGGATGTCTAAAGCATCTAGGTAGTCGATTCTTGTGATGAATGTAATCACGTCATGTGTGTCCCTCTGGGGTTGGTCCTCTGGTTTATTTAGAATGAAGTGAGCTCTAACCTTCCCCTTCCCTGACTAGTGCCTGTGATAGTGATGGTCCACTCTATGTGCCAAATGGTGTAAAGAAGGCGTTTAAAGTGAGGGGGGTTCCATGTGGGCCCACTGCTTGGGGCTGTTTGCAAGGTATGTGAGCAGGATGGACAAGTTGTGTGGGTTGGATATTTTGAGCGCCTGTGCAAATTTGGCCCTCGCCACTCTAGACCAGTGTTGTTGTGGGAGGTCTGGAGCTAGGACTTCCTTTATCCAGGTGCCCAATATACAGTTGGCATGGACCTCAAAGTCTATTAGGCCCATGCCTCCGCTGGAGCATGGGCCAAAGAGTGTTTTCATCCGTAAAGGTGGCTAGGATCCAGGCCACAGCCATCCCTGAATAAGTGTGAGGATTGAGGACATGAATGTAGGCAAGAAGGAAATTTCATGTTCTGGGAACAACAGCATCAGGAGATGAGTGAGTTAGCAACAGTTACTCGCCCCGTTAGTCCTGTATGATCTTCCCTTGAGTGAGGTGAGGCGGTTGGATACCCGCTGTAGTAATGTTTCTCAATTGTCTCATTGGCATACCCCCCTGTTTCCACCCATATCTCAAGGTGGTGGACAGGGTTGGTTGTAGGAGGTGATGCGAAGGGTAGGATGAGTGGGTTGTTCCTTTGTGGGGGGCTGTGAGGTTTGGTTGTTACGGCCCAGTTGTTATTGTAATTTCCTAGGAGGATTATTTCTGGTTTCCTTTTGCTGAGAGACGCGTTGCTCAATGGAATATTCCTCCAGGGTGCGTTCCAGCTTTTGGGCATCTTTGTTGTTAGCTATACCTGTCACGCAGCCATCCACAAAGGCTGGTATCTTGGCTGGTGGCTGGTCTTGTGTGGTTATGCCCATGAGGCGTGAATCAGGGACGCGGAGTGGTTCAAAGTTGAAGTTATACAGCAGTGGGCTGAGGGGGTCCCCTTGTTTGAGCCCTCAGCGTGATGTCATTTGTTAGTTAGAAAGCCATTTCTGCATACAGCCATGGATGCGGATTCTGTAGGGAGCATCTCACAGTTTATGATCTTGGGTGGGAGTTTAAAGGCGCCTAAGCATTCCTTTAGGTATGGCCAGCTAACGTGGTAGTATGCCTTCAATGGTTTAGGAATAACAGGGCTCCAGTTGCTTTGGACTAACATATTTTGGTGACGGAGTGTATATTGGTCCAGATTAAGCGCCCTGGTAGAACCCAAATTGATTGGGCGACAGGACTTTGGAGGCTAGTGTGCCTAATCTGGTTGCTAGAATTTTTTAAGTATTTTTGCATCAGTGTTAGAGAGTGCAATTGGGCGCCAGTTGGCCAGGTCCAGTTTGTCGCCATTCTTAAACAGGATTATGACATAGGAATCCTGGCCAAATTGTTGGAGACGTGTCTCCAGAATGCACTGGTTCATTGATGCTAAGATGAGGGGATAGATTTTCTTGAAGTATTTTCTGTAAAATTCATAGGGTATCCCATCAGGACTAGGCAATTCCTACGTGGTACACTGCAGACTGTGTCCCAGAGCTCCTCCTGTGTGATTAGGTTAAGAGGTTATAGTCTGGAGGTGTGCACTGTATTCTGGCAGTGTGTAAAAAACTTTAATTTTTGGGGGTTGATTGGGGTGTTGCAATATAAACTGGTGTAGTAACGGTGTACTTCCGCCTTGAACTCCGCTGGTTCAGTTGCCATGGTACCATCACCTTTGCAGACCTGTGTGCACAAAGGCTGGTTGCTGCAGGAGTGGAATTGATGGAATAAATATGTCAAGCAGGTTTCACTTTATTTTATGAACTTACCTTTTCTTGGTACTTTTATTCTTTGCTGGTGTTCAAAGATGAGGGCGTTTAGGAAGGCGAATACTTCTGCCCATTTGTGCTCCCAGTTGGGGCTATATCTGGGCTTTGGGGAGTTGAGCTCAAGGTGGTCCAGTTCCGCCAAGGTGCGCCTGATTGTGGATGTGTTGGTGGAGTACTTATGTGAGGCGAGATGGTGAGTTTTATTTATCAGTTTGGTTTTGAAGTTTTCCTAGGTTTTGATAGGATCTGATACAAACGTGGTTGCAAATTCTGGGTTTATGGCCTCATGTTTGACCCGGTTGGATATTTTGGGCTATTTTATGGTTTCTGGGTGTAGCTTCCTCAGGTCAACGCTTGTGTGGGAGTTTGGGTTGGCAAGAGCTGTAATGAGATGAGTTGGTGGGCGGAAAAATTGATCTTTTTCATTGTGAAGTTGGAGATGTTCAAATGGTGGGTCTTTGGTATAAGATTGTAGTCAATGCAGCTCATCAAGATGAGCGCTAAAAACGTATGTTGGTGAAGTTCATGTGGGGAAGGAGTGGTGACCCAGGAGGGAGGGTTTCATGTAGGTCAAGGGATGCCTTCATTGCCCAGAGCTCAATGTTCCCCGGTGGGTATCCCCTGGGGTTAGTCCATCAGTCCATGTTGGGGTTATCTCTGCAGTTGATGTCGCCCAAAAGGATGGTATCTGGTGGAGGGTGAGCGTTGGGATGGTTTTGAGGAATTGTTTTCTCTCAGCTGTGGAGCATGGTGCATAGATGCATGCTATCAAAATTGTGTCCTCTTAGTTTGCAATTCTTGCTACCAGGACGCGACCATGCAGATATGAAGAGGAGTTGCTGATTTTTAATTTTTTGTTATTTTGGATAACCACCCCACAGTGGGACGTCCATACTGATTGGGATGGTGAGACCCTAGCTGACGAGGATCCCTCTTCCCTCTGTAGACTATGAGTTTCTTGGATAGCCAAGATTTCTATAGGGGGTTTTGCAGGAAGTACAGCTTTTTGGCTTTGGATGCTTGAGCCCTGGCTCCCACAATGTTTAGCATCCCTATTGACACTGAGGTGCCCGCGGCGCCTCATTAGTGGTCTGGAGTGCCATCCAGCCCTAACCCACCATTCATTTACTTGAACTTGCTCCATGTCATTGGGTCAGTCCACTCTGAGTCATTGTCTGATTCCTTACTTGTGTCAATTTTGCATGGGTTTTGCAGTTTTTAGAATTTGCGTTAGGCTTTTCCACTCATTGCTCTTTGTGGTACAGTGCGGTGCACTAATTGTATTCTGTGGTTTTGGGGTTTGACTTTGAAGAATTGGGTCCCGCGTTTTAACCCATAATGAAGCTGAATTGTTATGCTAAGTTCACTTGATTGATTGCACTTGGTGATTTAGTCGACTTGTTGAGAAAATTTTTATTCTTGGGCATTCTGCTCTGATTAGGTGGCTCAATTAATTTCCTCCATAGCCTCCTCAGCTTGGGAATTTTGTTATGATTGGTTGGCTCGGTTGATTTCCTCTATGTCCTCCAGGATTTGATCATGGTCAATGAAGGAGGCTGCAAGTGATGCTGCCTTTGCCGCTGCCCGCTTGTGGGCCTTCTGTACCTGTTTGCATAGTTTGGGTGATACTGGGTCTATGAGGATGTAGTAGTCATCCTCTCCCCAGAGGAAGGCGTGGTTGGCATCAATCATTTTGCTGAAAGTTTCTTCATCTTTGTCCATGGCGTTATCACAGAAGTCTGGGGCCAAGATGCCCTCCTTCTTGAGGCATGCGTGTTCCTTGTGCCCCAATGTGGTGCAGTGGTTGCAGATAGGTGTTGCGCGTTACAGTGTGACACAGAATGGCTTTGACACTCTCCCATCCAGAAGTTGAAGTGATGCTTTGCGTGGGATTTTTGTGAGGTCTGTGGCCACATTGGGGACCAGGTTGATCATGGTGATTGCCTTTCCTGTGAATAAGTTCAGCATCAGGTGGAATTGTTGTAATTCGAGTTATTTAATTTCTCCATAGCTTTGGAGTCCAATTCAGAGCTCCTCCTTGATTAGCTTGCAGGGAAGGTTGGTAGGGAGCGAGTCAAAGGAGATTTTAAAGTGTTTTCTTTGTTCCATCTGGTGCGCACAGTGCACACAATTCGCTTGCCCTTAGGGATGGCAATTTCGATGCAGACTTTTGCAGCGTCATCTGTGTCTTCTTCAGTTTCAAAGCCCATATTGATCCAGCCATTGTGATGGTATGGGTGGTAACATACACTGCGTGGGGAAAGGGAGGCCTGTGCCTTTCCCACTTTCTCCCACAGAGTTGGGGACATGACCCCTAGGAGAAATTGGAGCTCATGCTCCACCTTCAATAGGTTGGGCATATTGTATTTCCATATATAATTTTTGTTTTGTAGTAAACTTGACAAACACATATGGTGTAAGAGTTTGTGATTTCTTGGTGCCATTGTTCATGGTCTCCCTCCAGGGCGTTTCTTGCCCTTCCGCGCACTGTTTTGACCATTTCCTAATATGGCTTTTGCCAAGTCTAATTGGGATTTGTTGAAGTCACGCATCTCATCTATGTGTTTATCCAAAATTACTGTTCAAATTGAATCATAGTAACTAATGTTATCATTATATAATAAGCTCTAGAATCACTACCTTCTTATTTATGAAAAGTACATGTAAAAAACAAATAATTACTAAAGTCACTACTTTCCATCAATCATTTTTAGGTTATTAATGATCATCATGTACACTAGTAAATTTATTTCAACAAAAGTCTTTGTAATAGTGAGGGTAAAAGGAGTTTACTATGATTTATATTATTAAAAAATCTAAAATCCTAGGGAGGATACCCCTGTGGTAGAGTATAGACCCTCTACCACTGCCTCCCGAGTTTGATCCCAGTAATGGAGTTTGGGTAGGGGACAATTTTGACTGTGTTGGTTTTGCACGCCAATGCCCCGAACCAAGATAGCAAATAGCAAAGGCAGTCCATGGAGTTCCTGGCCTATCATACACCGCGCATGGAGGTTTTCCGGGTTTTATCCTCCTTTCCCATTTTCTTCACTTCCCTAATTGGTGCGGTATTGTCCCCAGGTCTGGCCCACCTCAAATAAAATTAAATTAAAAAATCTAAAATCCTAATTGAAAGAGATTTTTTATAATTTCACAGTAGCCATCTTAAGTCAAGCAAGTTCTTTTTTATTTTTGCTATTTATATAGTAACTTGTAGTGATGAGGTGAGCATACCTTTGATGGTGGTTTTAATACAAAGCACAAGTAAAAATAGGTTATTCTTTTCAAAAGAACTTTGAACATGAGTAAAGGTCTTCCTGTAGTAAATGACATCAATCACTAATGAACCATGGAACAGATATCCAGAAATAAAGACTCTACTAAGAAGATCTATTACTACAAGCTTTTTAATTACTTTTATCTAACTGAGGCATACTGACCAGGGAAAGGACATTACCAAAGCTCAAGAGCAAAAAAATGAACAAACAGACCTACCCAATTAGAATATTTAACCGCCATAAGGAGAAGGTGAAAAACAACTGAACAAGAATACAATTAACCAGGTAGGACAGCGACGAATCACTCATCCCACCATAATGGAAGGGGAAGGGGGATTGGGTGGCTTATCCTTATAATTGGATTCCATATCAAAAGCAAGTGTGTGGTCCCAGGAGGATTACAATGGTGTGGGGTGATCAGCGACATGGGGAGTGAGTTTTCTGATGACTGGCTGGTTGTCAAACTTATCTATATCAAAAATTGCACTTAGATATTTAGAAAAGGCAGTCTTCCACATGAAGATAGATGGTAGGAAGCTGGGATAATAAAGTTGCAGTGACGCAGGTGGTTTTTATCTTGGCCTGCAAAGCGATAGCAACTTTCTTGATGGCGAAATTTGCTTGTTTGTGGAGGTTTAGGATGTTATCTCTGACCTGCAAGGCTAATGTCAGAGCAATTATGCGATGAGGGAGAACCTTGGCAAGTATCGCCACTGAAAAATCAGTCTTCGCACAGATGTTGGTGTTATCTGGGTTTTCAGCTGCAGCAACAGCAAGCTGGTGTTTAGAGAGGAACTCAGAGGCGTCCAATTGGGAAAAAAAACGCCAAGTGATCTGAATGGGGTGCTGTACCTGTATAAATTCTTTGATTGGGGTATTCAATGCTTCAATTACATTTCCCATTTCATCAGTTTAATTCAATGAAGTCCATAGATTCAAGTCATATTGGAAATTGTGGTTGGTGAACTTATGGGCTGTGGCTGTCAATTGAGGAATAACATGGTATTGAACCATTATCCAAGCTGTCTCCTTATTGGTTGAAGCGCATGTGGCACTGGACTGAGGAGGTGCCTGATTAGCAGCTTTAGGTGCTGCATTGGCTACATGTTTTAGGATAGGGGGGAAGGATTGTACCCCATGCTGAAAAAGCAGTAAAGCGTGTGGCATATTGGGGCCAGATGGAGGCAAAGCAAGTCCAGTGGATGCAGCAAGATAGGGGCATTTATGCTTTGAGTAATCCAACTTGAAGCAGTATGGACAGATAGTCCACCCGCCCTTGACATGGCCCAGAATGGGTGTTCAGGGGCATAGGGAATGATGGCGTGGGGGAAATTGACAAAGCAATTTTGTTATAATTTGGGAAAATTGTGGCAAAATGCCTAAGGCCCAGCGAGATTGGCCCCATTGAGGACCACAAACTAAAGGATGGGGTTGGAGCCATAAAGGCCAAGCCTTTCATCAGCTCCTTATGGAGCACCACAGGTGGAAGGTGAGTGGGCAACCCCATAAACTGAAGCACCATAGTGGTGTCAGTGGGGAGCTGGATGCACGTTGTGGGGATAGGCGTGCCCTGGAAACCAGAGGTATGGTGGCCGCAGTGGTGGTGTCAGCTTTGTATGTGAAGCCAAGATTGAAATACCCTTTATAAGGGTAGAAATCTATAAACCCAGTTGGCAGCATCACCACCTGGTACAAGTCAATAATGGATTTTTTCTGCAGATGGGGATACTTTTCCATATTTAACCCAAAGGTCAAAATGCAGCTGGGATTGTGAGAGCAAGTGGGCTGCGAGGCACTGGCTGGGCATGTTCCAGGTGAATGGCGAGATCCTTGGGCAGAATGAACTATACCAATGTATTATTGGGACTAGACAAGCCAGCCCAAATGCATTTTCCCACTGGACGGAAAAAGCTGGGTGGGGTTTCGCTGCTGCCCCACATGGGAGCAGCCAGTGGAGAATCTGAGGTCATTGGGGAGCAAACAGGGGAGATTGTTGTAGGCTATTTAGGCTTTTTACTTCTTTTTAATTAAAATCACTCAAAAATTAAGCCAATCAGAAAGAGAATAAAATGACAAGCTTTTTAATTACAAAAACTGATTCCCTGAAGAAAAAAAACTTTCTGAAAAGCGCCCAGATGTTGGCTGCAAGAATTTTGAAAAAGTTACTGATGTAGTGAGTGATTTATAAGTCATATAATAATATTACTTGAAAAAGTATTATTAACTTTAATGCGCTAGGAGACATGAAATTTAAAGTTCATAGTATTTAAACAAGATATATTTAGATTTAAAATTTTGTTGTTTCAAATTATTTATAAATCATAAACAAATGAATTTTATGTACTAATATAGAAAAGAACAAATGGCATATAGTTTTTGTTTTATAAGAAACACAAAAATTAGACTTTTCATCATCTTGATCATGTAAGTATTAGGAAATAATCTCTCCTTTAATATAATATCAATGTATTTGTTAAATATGCCACATGATACTTTTTGTTATAAAGCTTAGACACTTAAAAATATATATGTTAGAGTAAGTTTCAGCTTGTTATTACATCCCTAACGTATGATGTCTAATTAATAAAAATAAACTTGAAGAAGCCATAATGATTATAGAAAGTTATTACAAGCTTTTATACAAAAATCTTAGTTCAGTCTAAAAGCTGTTTCTAAAAGTATGATTATTTTTGTTGTAAAATATGAAATAATATAATCACTATTAACTAATGAAAATAAAAGTTGTAAAATTCAATTTTATAAAATATACTCACCCAGAAATCATGCTTATCAAATCTAATGAATAATGGTGGTAAAATCCAATGAACGCTCCTCTGATGCATTGGATTTCACTCAAATCACTCCTAAAAGTACAAAACCCTAGGTTGCAAACTTGTGCGTCAACCCATATGACCCACACTAAACTGCAGCTGCAAAAGCAGATGCAAATCAAAGTTTAATCACTCAAGGTGGAATCACAGATGATACTAATACTTTATAACCTACCACAGTCAACTCTGTGTTGACTGAGGGTCAACCAATTAGTATGCCCCACCTTGGAGGCGCATCTAAGGATTTAACTACGTTAGCAGGGATTATTACAGCTCATAATACCGCGCAGGGGGTTGGGAGGGATTTTCCAACCGCCTCCCCTTGAAAAAAAATCCTGGGCGCCCAAACTGAATCGTCAGTGATTGTTGAGTCAATTGGCTGTCATTTTTCTACTTCAAAAATTAAACCAATGCGGCCAAACTGAATCTATGGTAATGGGTGATTCAGTTGGCCGTCACTTTAATGGTTTGGAAGGCAACCAACGCGCCTCAACTAAATCAACAGTAAGTGGTGCATCAGTTAGCAGTAACTTTAATTTACAACAAATTAAACTCAAAATTCAACTGAAACTATCCAAATAGCCAATTTACCAGCTGAAAAATTCCTAACAGTATATGTGGATGTTCAGATGAGGCTGGAGTAATTTATTCGTTTGATGATGAGCCAGAATTACCCAATCAATTGTCAGAGAATAAGCCCAAACCAGGTATGTTTAATTAACCTGCCAAAATTCAAGTACCAATGGGGAAGGCCCAGCAGGGGCCAGCGCGTAAATCCAGAGGAATGCCAATGCCTCCATCTGGAGCTCCCCTCATGGGGAATTCACTAAATTAAATTTAAAGCTAAATTCAAATGTAAACAAAAATAAGCGAGTGAAGGATGCCTTAGGTGCATGGCAGAAAAATCTAGTGCCTGCACCACACCAATTGACCCTCATGAAGCTGCTTTTGTGGCTTGGTGAGGAAGAAATGGGCGAAAACTCGCTCACAACGGGAACTCCCTAAGTCCACTCTTGCCCATGCAGTGAGAGTCTACTATGAGCATAAACCAGTTGAGTTTTATACAAGAGATTATTTTGCTACCTTGAAGCAATATCAAGAGCCTTTCCAGTGAACACCACCTTTCATGAAGTAGTGAAAAGCCACTATAAAGATGTAGGGTTCACAACTGCAGCAGATGCAGACCATGCAGCCTCAGTTACAATTGACATGCCACATGGCTCGCTTTGGGTACTGAGAACTAGATCTAATTTAGAGAAAATTTCCTGGTTAACTTTCTCAAATCTACCAACTACAGTGGGTCCAGAATCTTTAAAGCTTGCGCTTCATCAGGGATTGATGAAATTTTGGTCAGTTTTATCAGTAGACCTATGCACACCCGCTTACTATGCCCCAACCCAGAGGGCTCATATTGCTAGAGAATCATCTATCCCTAACCCAATGGTGGCCCGCAACATGGAGGTGATCCCACATATTGAAGTCATTGGATCCTGTTCAAAAATCCTCTTTGTTGACCCAGACCAGGAACGACTACATTGCTCATGGTTTAATGCTTTGGGCCACCTATATACTAGTTGTACTGCTCTTAAGCAAGCTCTTTCATCTAGTAGCCAAGTTTCAGTGTCATGTAATAAATTCTCCCACACAGCAGCAGCGATCCTACAACTACCCATTGAGCACCAGTACAGGATCTAACACCTGCTGCCCTTTGGGTGGCAGTTGGGCAAGCACAGCCAGTAACACAACTTTACTCCCTTAGTGCTGAAAACCCCCTACCAGTTAGCGCCCCTTCTAAGTTGCCAGACCCTTCACCAGCACAAAATAAACAAAAGTCTGCTTAACATAAAGCTAACCCAGAAGAAGCTAATCCAGGGGCGGCATATAAAAACAATTTGGTACCACAAGAAACTCAGAGAGTGGAGCAGGTATGGAGTACCCCAAGTAGAGGAGGAGGCTTAAAGTTATCATCCCCCCACCATCTAAAAATTTGCAACTCAATCTTTATTCTCTGTATTGAAGGAGGTGAACATGGGCTCTGATACTTCAGAGGATGCCCAAATGGAGGAGTCCTTGAAGCTCCCTCAGGATACTCCGTGCATAGCAGTGGGGGTAGTATGCTGGGCTGGCTTACAGGCTCCTCAGGACCTTCAGCTCATAATAATCCCCTCTTCCACGTCTCTCTGCTCATATTGCCACTAAAAGTCAGGCTCAAGGACTTAAAATGGGCAGCCCTATAGATGCATATTTAAGCTCCGGTAACCTCCTGGGATATGGAGGGGGACAGCTATGAGGCCCCAGAGGAGCACCCTGATCCTGCAGTCCATTAACTCTAATGGGCTGCGGGATTAAAAGTGGAGAGCCCACCTTCTCCACAACTTTTGGTCGACTCATGTGGATATTGCAGCTGTCTAGGAGACCCACGTCCCCCCTCTGAAATAGAAGCATGGAATGACCAAATTGGAGGTAACTCTTGTTGGCCAAACTATGAAGGCCTTATCATCCTCAACCCCAGGTGAAAACCCACCAATTTTCGAAACACCTTGATGATCGCCTTATCTTGGCTAAATTATCTACTCCTGAGTTTTCCTTCTTTTCTGCAAGCATATACCTTCCAAATGCAAGCCTGTAGAAGGACTGTCTTTTGGATGAACTTGATCTACTACAACTCCCACGCAATACAGTGCTTATGTGTATTTTTTAATACAGAATTAAGTCAGGTGCGAGACAATTTCCTCCTGCAACACAAGACAGACGAAGTACTGCTAGGCTTCAGGATTTTCTCAGGTCAGAAGGATTCACAGATGCCCTTCTCCCATCAGCATCTGGCCTTGGCTGTATGTCTCGAATCCAAGGTGCAGGTCAGGAATTTATATAAGCTTCAAGGATTGATATGGCCTAGTGGGCCCTTTGCTAGTGGGTCAAGTTTTCTCTCCCATAACCCGAGATAATACTATAAGTGAACAAAGATCCCTCACAGTGATCTTGACAACACTCCTCAGACCTTCAAGAAGATTTTTGCCATGGATTGCTCCAGTGCTCTTAAACAAACAGTTTGCAAGAAAGAAGATAAATGCAGCTATTTGTGAGCCAGAGCACCTGGCCTCACCTCAATTGCGAACTTTACAAGAAAAATGGGCTGATACAAAATCAAGGATCCTAAATGTAGCCTATAGTTGTGTTAAGGATCTAATGATGGCGGCCCAAGCTAAAGTTAGACGTGCTGAAGCTAGAATAAGACACCTTGAAAGGATTTTAAGCCTGTGCCCTCCTCTCAATGGTTGGAGGCGTGGAAATTAGCCCAAGAGACATACCATCCATAACTTACTGAGAAAGAAGAACGTGCAGCAAATTTCACATCATCACATTACTACACCCAGTGAGAACGGCCCACCCGTTCTTTTTACCAGAAGCAGAAAGCTTGCTCAAAGGATCAGGAGATTGCAACCTTGAGGGTGGGGACCACAGTCACCACAAACAAGGAGTAAACCACCAATGAGATCCACCGTTACTATTTAGCCCTATTCAAGGCTTCCTGGGTAAGCCAGCAGAATTTCATGGATTCATTGGAGGTGCTCCAGAACCATTGATTAATTACTCAGCGGATGAAGAACTTCTGGCACCAATTATGCATCAAGTAGTGATGGGCATTCTACTCCACAGCCCACGCCTGAAGGCCTCAGGCTTAGATGGTTTACCATTTGAGGTGTTTCTAGTGAATCCTGTCGCAGTTACAAAGGCCCTCCAGCACCTCTTCCCGACTCTCTTGGCAGAAGGGGGAGTACTTCCTAACTCAAGAGGAAAAATTATGACCCTTAACCATAAGAAAGTGAGCCAAGAGGACCTGCAAACTGTCTCAATATCACTAATGAACACAAACCACAAGCTGTTTACTAAAATTTTAGTAAAATCACATGGCTAAGCGAGCAACACCACGTCTTAACCCAAATCAACATGGCTTTATCCCAGGGAGATCGCTTTGAAATAGTTACAATGAGCTTCTGGCAACCCTGTCAGCCACCTCATCTCAAATGCATGGTTTTTTGGCGCTTCTGGATATGAAAAAAGCATATGATCGAATATATTTGAAAGTATCTGGATGCCTCCCTAATCCGCCTCCACATCCCACCACAAGCTAGGACATGGCTATCAACGCTTTATGCCCAGCTTCACACTAAGGTACTGCCCCAACAGGTCTTACAGCAACGGTTATGGTTGAACAGGGTCTCCGTCAAGGGTATCCACTGAGCCCAATCTTGTTCAACATAGCTTTGGACCCTCTTTTAGTCTACTCCAGGTACAGCTGAAGGGTATTCAGCTTCCCAGGAAACCTTCCAACCGCACCATAGCCTTTGCTGATGACACAGCAGTGGCAGTTGGATGCAAAAAGGACCTAGATTTGGCCATGGAGGCCTTGGATCGCTACTAAAAGGTGTCCAAACAAGAGTCAACACTTTTAAAACCATTATAGTACAATTGGGTACCCCATCTTTTCCTTTTCCTTTTGGTTTAAACCTTTTGCCGCACCTTTCAGCATCTAGGTGTCCTCACCACAACACAAGGGGTCGCAATTAATGATAATGAGGACCTCTTGCTTAATGCAATAAATGCTCGTGTAGATAACGGGAGCTGGCGGCATATCACCCCCCCCAGGGGTGCTCCCTGATGGCAAATGTTTTTCTTCTATCAAAGCTATGGTTCCTCGCTCATGTCTGCCCCTTTAAGGGCAGTTTATACATGAGATTGAATGTAATGCTTCGCTGTTGGATATGGGGATCCAACAATCCACCCACAGCTCTGACTACAATATTTGAACCCACAGTGAAGGGGTCCTAGGTCTTTTGGACACTAGGTCTCATGCCACTTCAATACTGACGGGGTTCCTTAATCTCAACATTTGCTGGTATATAGCTCCAATGCCACAGTGGGCTCCAGCCTTAAGCCAGGGTTTAGCAGCCTCTCAAGGGCTCCCACAGACATCACCAACAGCTGTGGGAGAATGGCTAACAAATCATCCAGGCCACCAACTCAAACCCTCCTCAAATTCTTTACTGGAATCAGGCTCTCCTTGCACTTAAGAGGGTAGGAGTGCGAGTTCACCACGCTTACCCTCATAAAAGGAGTGGCGCACGGATCAGCCCCCAGCATCACACCCTGGTCCATTTTTGGAGGATTGTTATCTCTCACCTCCACCCTTTGGACAGACCCACAATGCGGCCTCATCTCATAGAACTTTTACCCCCCTCTGTGAAATGTGATCTCAAGGCGCTATGGAAGGAAGTTATCTATTCTGTTCTCTCAGTAAAAATGTCAAATATGCTGTGGCGTGTTCTACACTGCTATTATAGGACAAGGATCAGACTGGTCCCACCTTCCAGCACAAGAGTTGCTCGCGATGTGCAGAGCTGACAGACACCCACCTCCACCGCTTCTTTACTTTCCCCTCATAGCCCCTTTCTGGAGCAAGGTCCACAAACTCCTTCAAGAAGAACTCTGTGTATCGCACCCTGTTCAGGACTTCATCTTTAAACTCTCACTCCCCAATTACTCTTAATCATTGAGGGTCCTAGCATTTGGCGTAGTGATATGGACTATTCATTATTCATATCTTCGCGCTGTTTTTGACTCCAATCTCTGGACGCTGCTTATATGATCACCCACTTTCAGTTCATTTTGAGATGGCTCTGAGAGTATTTACCATGTCGCCATGGGCCAATAGGTCGGTTCAAGCAGACATCTGTTTAGGCAAAGCTTTCCCCCACCCTTTCTTGACACCTCTACTTACCCCTGCCTTCTCCTCATGCTCTTAGTAGCTCAGGCGTGATTAAATAAAGCTTGGTGTATCCCCCCTGTAGGATGAGACCACCTAGAGCTAAAAAAATAAAAAGTGATAAACTACCATTATGAACTTTGCTATTATAAATATATATGAAAATTAAAAATTACACTAAGTGCTATCTAAAAGAGACATAGCTAACTAAGTTTATTATGGAATCTTATTGCAGGCACTATTTACCCAGAAGAGCGTGCATAGTATGTATGAAAAAGATGCTTTTTTGACTTGAAAATATAGATTCAAAGTAGAAATGATAAAGTAGCTGTGGTAGTTCATAATGATAACAAATTCAACTACAATTAAAGTCTCAAAGCCATTTAAATTGACTGTTGATCCATTATTATAATCTATTAAAATTTATGAGGCAATGAAAAGGAGTTGATTTGAGTCTCAACAAGGAGTTAATCACCCTGTACTACAATTGGTCAGCCAATTGAGAGAGTTTTAAAAAATAACCAGCAACTAGGAATGAAAGCACATGACAAGTAATTACAATTTACCAGATGATGGGAAACTGAGAGATTATTATATAGCCTTAAATTGGAAGAACCAAGTAAGATCCTGATTGTGGAGGAACTAGACGCTTCTAATGTCATAAGGTACCCACACATCTTAACAGTTTATTTAACATAATAAGATAATACAGCTTTTGTCCATCTATTGTGAAGCATATGTTTTGTTATTTTCTCTCACAAGTATCAGGATATCAAAGCGTAGATCAAGCATGTCCATCATAAGAGAATCTATAACTCCAAAAAAATTGATAATAGAAAAACAGTACCCTCAGCTCATCAAGAATGTAAATGCCAATATATGGTGCTCACTACAATGGGCTACAAGTTAATTATCTTGGGTTAGGCCAACCAGAGGATGGATACTTCTTGTAGTAGAGTATAGAATATTTAATGAAAAAGTATACAGTTGACACCCCAGAGTACTAAAGCTACTATAGTCATTAGACAGTACTTCCAGAAATTAGACCATCACATAGCCTATCAATTAAGAAACTATTATATATTAAATAGGAGTGAATGAATTAGTAAATCTAAATGAACCTAAGTTGAAACTTTGAACCAATAAGATTTCTCCCCTTATTTTCATATAACCAGAGAGACATACATGGAATCGCTCAAGCAAGAGGGATATAAGTTTGTTGCCTGATGTATTCAAGGTTGATTTGCGCTTCTGAATGCATCTAGTGCAATTGTGTGGATAGACCTGTCATGCCACCAGACTTTTTTAATTGCACGAACCATATCTAAATGCAGTCTCTCAAAATACGTGAAGTCAGGTGTATGTTAGCTATAATATTAATATTATGCTACGTAACCTATAAAGTAAAATCTCAGAGGTCTCAAGAGAGGTTTATAATAAAGATCAATTAGAGTAAAGGTAAAGTTACTTATTTAGGAACTAATTGGTATCTATAAATAGTACCATAAAAGAATTGGGAATGAAACAAACAATGTATATTCTAGATGGTGAGGGATAGACGCATACCACATGTGAGAGTGGAAGGGGATTCAGGAATGACGGAGGTGATTGTAAAGTCCAGGTTCAGGGTTGGAATGATTGTGATTTATCACTGGAGGCTGGAATGAAAGCAATAATATTAACATTGTAAAGTGGGTTCCATTATCTGATATTAAGAGACCAATAGATAGTAAGTTAAAATAGGCGGCATAACGTTGTCAATGGGGCTAATAAATTTTGTTAAACGTTAAATACAATCTCAGGGATTTATATTAAGATTGTGTTAAACTGTATTAGGATTCTTTCTTATCTTATGGCCAGTAAAGCACTATTGCTGAAAATTTATAGCTTGTTGGGTCATGAACTTAGTGTTATTGTAGGAAATTGCTCAGTGCTAAAAAAATTTGAATATTAGTAATAGTTTAGGTTTTAGGCCTATTAAATATCAATTAAGAGTTGATAATTTTTGGGCATTAGGCCAAGAAGGTATTGATTGATAACTAAATAACCATGCTTTTGGGCGTCAGGCCTGAGAAAGCACTGAGCGACAATTGAATGATAATACTTTTGGGTCAAAAGACCCAAGGAAGCGTCAAAAATATCAAATTAATAAAGGTAAGCCAAACTTAAAAGAAAACAATTAAAAGGATCAGAAACCATAGTTGAGGCTTCCCCTAACCAAGGTAAATCCTGACAGAGCCCCCTCCAAGTTCAAATGGGGGTGAAAATGATTTCACCTGGCTGGCTATCTTAATAGGATCTAAGTTGCCAAAATTGGGCTGATGATAAACCAAGGCAGTTGAGTTAGATTCAGCATACTGAGCGTGAGGTCGAGTTTAGTTTTAACTTGTGCAGACAGTCAGTAGGTTAAAGACTATTGTTGGTTTTATAGTCATCATAGCAGTGATTTCATTCATAATGAGGGATTGGTGGAGCAGGGAACGCACAATAATTGGGTGCAAATAGGGCTCAATCTAATAGTCGGGGTTTGCATTCTAGCTTATATGCTTTGCACTCAGATAATATGATTGATATTGTCAGTGGCCAAAAAGCTGCTTAGCATGCCGCATGACTTTGGGGTCCTCCTGGATGATTTCAGAGATACGGAGCTCATCTTCCATTGCTAAAAAAACAACTACCACTTCAGAGATGTTGATGGCAAGGAATCATCCATCAAGGCTACATTGAGGGAGAATGTAGTTAAAAGACAGATGGCAACATCAAACAGGAAAGAGATAGACATGGAAGCCCTGAATATGGTTTGCCTTGGTGGTTTCATCATGCCTCTTTGTCCTCACTAGAGACAACCTCAAATTGGGCCTCCTCCTGAGGATTGTGGACGATGAGGCGTTATATCTCAAAAACCAGGTGGTAAAGCTTAGCGTCACGCCGATTGTGTGTAGGGAAGAGATTGATGAGATTCAGCAAAACCTCTTGCAAGTTGGCCAATAGCAGATTAGAGGCGATGGCGCATAGAGTAACTAGCATGATAAACCTTACTCTACAAGAATGAGGGCAAAGAGATCTTGATTATGGCCTCACTTTAACTTAAAACACTGGTTAGGGTTCACATTTGGCCTTAATTACCTGAAGGGAGGTTTCTGCATCAACAGGAAAATGTAAACTTGAAAATGGGAGGCGTTAGGTGGTCAGATCAAATAACTTCATCAAAAATTTAGGGAAGTTCTGCATTCACTTTTTTGACTGAATGATTATCTAAGGCAGGAGATTTTGGGAACATCTCTTCTTAAATTTAAAATCAGTCAGGTGTTATCTTCTTTAACTTAACAAGGCTTTATTATTTTAGTATAGGAATTTTTGCACTAACAGTAAAGCCTAAAAAATTTGTAGAAAATAATGTATAAAATTTTTAGAAAATACTTGAATTGAAAAAAAGGCAATAATGGATCTAAAAGCTTTGATTTTGGTATCAGAGTAGTGAGGATCATTAGCTCAGGGGAATGCAGAAAGTACTAAAGTACCAATTTGATGTTCCTTTTTGTTTTCAGAACAGTGAGGAGCATCGATTCAGGAAAAGGGCACCAAGATATTCAGTTAAGTTTCTCATATTGTATTTTTGGAGCAGGGAGGAGCCTCAGAGCAGGAAAACAGAGAAAGTTTTGAGGCGCTCAGGTTAACTGTTTCATCATTGAAACAGTGAGGAACATTGGAGCAGGAAGATGGAGATTGCGCTGAGGCATTTAGCTTAAGTTTGTTGTCAGGAGATTATGGCTCAGCTGGCCTGAATTTCTTAATTAGATCCTCAACTGAATTGGTTGGTGAGATTATAATGGGCTCAGAGAATTCTTTTTTAGCTGGTCCAATGCTGTTGTTAGATTAGAAAAGGGTCTCAGAATTTGGAAACTAGAGGAGTATTGAGACTTCTATTTGCTTTTCCATAATAACTGTGAGGAACTTCAGTGTTATAAAATATGAGAGGCGCAGAGTCATTTGCTGTCTGCTTTAATTTTGTTATCTAAACAGCAAGGAACCTCAGCGCCAGGAAAGAATCAAGTCTATGGATGTTTTGTTCAGTTGATTTAGTAACTTATTGACTTCTTGTTGGGCTTTGTAGATAGCTACTTCTTCAGCATTAATAATTCCAAATTTCTCTGGCATACCCTAGATTTCATCTGTCATAGGATAATTTTGGCGGCACATCTTCAGAATATGTACTAGTTTTTTGTATATATATCTTAGAACTTTTTTTGGCGTCATTTAGTCTTTCAAGTGCTCATCATTGCTTTCAATAAAATATTGTTAATGTCTGCAACTCTGGTTGCAGCACCATATGAACAGCTAATAATGTACTATATCTTCTTTTTGTTGGAGCATACATTGTGCGTCCAATCTACATAGCAGCTCACCATTCCTAATTAATCATTTTATAGTTTTAGCTAGTCCATAAACCTAGTTGTCCATTGCTTTTTATATCAGTATAAGGCTAAGCTTTATCAAATTGCCACAAGTAAACATCCAACTAATCTTTGACTAGTGTTTGTTGGAAAGGTTTTGGATCAGTAGAGACCTCAGCTTGCTTTAAAGCCATCTCTTCCTTCATTCTAATTCCAATGGAATTTTTGGTGCGGCACAGAAAGAGCCTGTCAGGAAGCACAAGTTTTTTTGGGCCATCAGACTTTTCTTTAGTACCATGAACCATATCTAAATGCAGTCCCTCAAAGCTCACAAAGTCAGGGTGATATTGGCTAAAATCTTGATATAGCAATACTTAACCTACCAAGTAAAGATTCAGAGGTCTTGAGAGCTCTATTAATAAAGATGAATAATAGTAAAGAAAAACTACTTATTTAGTAAATAAATGGTACTTATAAATGATACCAGAAAAATTCATGAACAAAACAAATGAGGAGTAAAATTCCAGATGATGAGAAAAGAACGCATACCACTTGTGAGATTGAAAGGGGATTCTGGAATGAGGGAGGTGATTGTAAAGTCCAGGTTCAGGGTTGGAGTGATCTTGATTCATCACTGGAGGCTGAAATGATGGCAATATATTAACACTGTAAAGTGGGTTCCTTTATCTGCTATTAGGAAGCCAATAGATAGTAAGGTATAATAGGTGACATAAGGTTGTCAATGGGGTTATTAGAAGTGTTAAACGTTAAAACAACATCAGGGATTGTTATCAAAATGATATTAAGTTGGTTTAGGCATTCTTCCTTATTTTATGGCCAGTAAAGCACTATGGGGCAAATTATCTGTAATTTTTTTATTCATGAAATCAGCGTTATTGTGGGAAATTGCTTAGTGCTTAAATAATTTTACTATTAATGATTTTGGGCCTTGGGCAAAAAATATAAGCAGAAAAAAATAATGCTTTCAGGCTTTAGGCCAAGGAGGTATCAATTGAAAACCAAATAACTATATTTTTGGCGTTAGGCTCAAGAAAGCATTGGTTGGCAATTGAGATAATATTTTAATATCTTAAACCTAAGGAAGCGTTAAACAATGATCAATTAACAATAAAGGTAAGTCAAAATCTAGGAAAACCATTATACATGTCAGAAACCATGGTTGAGGATTCACCTAACTTAGGGCGAAGCCTGACAAGATTATAGTACAATAGCCGCTATAATTGAACGGAGCAAAATGATATTGAAGAATCCATATAGATTGCATACATGTTGCATGATAAAGAGAAATTTGTATGATGCTATTTATAAATAGGCGCATCACTTCAAAACATACTGCTTTAGTTGTGGAGGAAAGTTTAATTGAGGTGTAGCTTTCTATGTCCACCACACACTACACAGGTGGTGTGTAGCATAATATTACTCTGCAGTCCTGTAGTTGCGCCTCAGATATCTCCACATATGAGCTCTTATGTGGGGTTGGATTAAAGATTGTTGGGTGTACTTTTATATTGTTATCTTAATGGCAAGGTCATATGGGATATCTAGTGCATCAAATAACTCATTCTTGCTAGGGGTGGGAGGGCTATTCTGAATCTTCTTTTGGTGGGGTTTGCCCTAGATGTTTTAAAGTATAGCTAGCTTAGGTCTTCCTCTGCCAGTTTTGTGCCAACAACTTTGATGCGACATCTGTCTTGTATGATGAAAGGGAGCAGGCGTTTGTGGTTTTTTGGGGTACCATGTGAAACAGTAGCATTAGATTTATTGCAAGGTATCTTAATAGGCTGTTGTTTTTATGGGTTTGTTAAATAATTTCCTATGTAAAGTTTGATCATGAGGTGCTGGCCCAGTATTGACTGTGCAGTTCATGTATTATAACTCATGCAATCCAATTCCTTATGATGCGTGGACCTGCTCTTCAAAAATGAGTAGACCCATGCCGCCGTTTTGTCATGAATCATATAGAGTTTAGAAATATAAAGGAGTACTAGATCCTGGCCAAAACCATCCTTGGAGCAAAGCATACATTGAGTAAAAAATGAAGGTGAGAAAGATATGGTGTGTGCTGAGAACCATGTTATGGGTAAGATCTTTAAGCTGGCAATAGAGACACATACTTTTAAGCCTGTGTTCTTACCCTTAAAAGAGGCAGTACAGCTTAATAGTTTACTCAGTATATTTTTTCTCCGTTTAAGTGTTAGAACACCCATCTGCCACTACCATGCACCCAATCGGCGTACAGGGTCAGCTTTGCTTTAGATGCATATGGAAGAATAAGGGGCACCATATTATCTGAACATCTTGTTGGTAGAGATGAAAGTATTGTCCATTGTAATTGGTATCTGCAACGTAAAATGTTTTTATCTTTTGTTCCTATTTATAGAAGCTTTGCTCACTGTAGAGTATTCAAACATGGTGCGTTTCAGGAAGCGGCTTCTAGTTGTTTAATATTTGTGTCACACATTCATTAGAAAATATAAGCATTTAACTGCTGCTTGTCCATGTTCCATGACTCCAGTTATGCTTATATTTGTTATTCAGAGGAGATTATCCAAGCTGAAATTTATAATAGGGGGCTGAAAGGGTCGCTTTGTTTAAGGCCTCTGTGGGGTGTGTTAGGTCAGTGAGAAAACCTGGGCCACATACTGCCATAGTGTATGGTTTTGTGAGAAGTATGGCCCAGTTAATTAACCTAATGGGTAATTTAAATGACAAAAGAAAATTTACTTAAATGAGTTCAATTTACACAATCATATGCTTTTTGTTAATATAGGAACACTAAGGCTCCAGTGCTAGTGATTGGAAAAAACTTTCCACAATGTGGATGTTGTCACATATAACCTTCTTAATAAATCCATTTTGGTATGGTGACAGTACGCTTGCTGCAACTTCTCCCAGCCTCTTAGTCATAATTTTAATAGTTATTATAGTATCAGTGTTAATAAATGCTTTAGGGCGCAAACCAGATTAATCCATTTTGTAATTCTCTTTGAATAAAGTAATCACATATGAACTTGGCCTCCTGAGAGACGACATGTATCAATGAGGCATTTGTTCATAAAGGCTAATCGAAGTGGCGCCATGTTTTTGAAAAAAAAAATTTGATTACTATTTATGATTTCATCAGGACCAGAGCATTTTCTATGTGATATATGATGCAACATTTCATTAAGTTCCTTACATGTTATAATATTTGTGAGACTTATTAACAGACCATGTGAAAATCTCAGCACTATTAATAAACCTCGTAGTTTGTTCAGGATCAGTTGGGAAATATTAATAAAAAATTAATAAACCTTGTGTGTATAAGATGCCACTTCTTCTAGGGTGATTGACACAGTACCATTCAGTTTTATGAACTTTTGTGCAATGTTGAGATATGGTCTGACCAACCATTTAAATTTTTATAGGTAATATTCTCTATTTTATATATTCTTAGTATTGTAAATTTTATATTTTTAGCTGAAGGTTTTTATCCATCCAGCTTGACAATATTGATCGGATAATCTGGCTACTATGGACTACTTTGCCTCTGCACCCATATCCTTATATGTAGCTTTTAGTTTATAGGATTACATTACTATTGATTTTCTTGCACTGCCCTCAACTAGGATATATAGAGATGTTTGCTTCCTTTTCTACCCCTCTAGGAATATTAACCCAAATGCATATTATTGATGTAACAGCCTTTGCGCCATGTAAACTTGAATTCCCTTTTTATTATTATAAACCCTGCCTTGCCCCAAGCTGGTGTAAAACATATAGTTAAGCTTTTTTTATCCCCAAAGATCTAAGCTAACCGTTTCTACCTTTTCTGGAAACATAATACACTGCCCAATATTCTTGAGTATGGCTTATAATAATGGGAGTCACAACTAAAAGGGATCTGTTTTTACCTAACTTGTTTAAGCTGAGGAAAATAAAATCTTATAAAAAACTATTTGCTATATTACTTTAGAGCCACTGTATACACAGTAATCTTATTTTATCAAAAAGTATATTCCTACCCGTAAGTTGTAAATTTCCATCAAAGGCTAATTATAACATGAAATCTGGGAGATTCACATGAGAGTGCTATAGTCACAAGAAATATGTTTAGAAATTACCTGCCTATATTATTACCTTTAGCTATAACATTAATGAAGCGATGGTGCTCACATTTATATTGCGTTTAAGTAAGCTGATACTTCTGCTCAATTAAGCCCTATCCAGGACTTTGGTCACTTAATGGAGCGTTGTTATCTAAATGGTCTAACTCATCTAAGCTACGTCTAATAATGACTGAGTCTTCTCATGGTTTGTGAGATGCTAAGTCAAAGAATTTTTAACTAGACTAACTTAGAGTTTGTCCATGTTAGTTGTGGGTCTGTGTTGAGTGATTAGTAATCTCCTGTTCAGTAGAATCATTTTAGTCCAGCGAGTGAGTTCTTGAAGTAAGATCGTGTCTTTTGGATAGTTTTCAAACTGATCATCTGTGCAGAACTAATTGGCGAGTACAGTGTTACCAAGATCAATCTATGATTTGAGAGGCTGATTTTTAAATTTTAGAAGCTGTTAATTTGTGTGCAATAATATATTAGTGCTAGTACAAGACCAATCTTGAAATTAATATTGGTCTCTCTTTTCGCACATGAGATGAGTCATGTTCAGCAGAGGGTGCTCCACTAGAGAGGGTATTGCTATAAATTTGGCGTTATCTCAGAGAAACGCTGAGGATTTTCGCACAGGGTTCAGCCCACTGAGCAATAGGACCAATGATATGACGATTGTTATCCTCTAAACAACAGAATAAACTTTTAATAAATATGGAGCACTTGCTACCACAACACTCTTTTATTTAGTATAATAAATACAGCGGATTTTCAATTTTCCATTCAGTCTAAACTATTACCAACCCTATCAATCATCTCATCTACCTATATCTCAGTGACTTTGGATGATACCATTTCCTCAGCTTGGTAATTAAGTTTTCAAATCTCATTTGTTCTAGCAACTCTTCATTCATTAAAACCACAATTGCCTAATTTGAGGCAATTTACCACGATTCATCATAAATTAATATCTCCTAATTGCCTCATCTGGAAGCGATTTAATAACCATCCATTCCAATATGATATTGCCTCATCTCAAGGTGCTATAATTTTGTAAATCATACTCAGCCTTGGCGGATTCTACCCATTCCGCCATACTGACTTAGGGTTTATCATACAGTCATATCAGAATCATGACATTACTCCCCCCTTGACCGGATGATAAAGCTCTTATTGCTTATATGCCTGAAGGAACTTTTCATGTACTCAGTTGATGATCTGACTGCTTGTGGGGTCCTTGATAGTACATGCATCCATATCTGTCTTCTCAATAACTTTGAATGGCTCAATTTAGATACTGGTTAACTTGTGCTTCTGCCTGAAACTGTATTTGTCCATGGAATAGAACCATGTCCCCATCTTTGAACTTGGTTAACCTGCTACTCTGTGCCTTATTGGCAGCTTGAGTCTTAGTCTAATTGGCTAAACTGAACAAGTATGCTTTAATTGCAATTTGATTAATGTGCCAGCTAGGGTCATCAAATAACATTAGGGTCCATTTTGCTGGTATCTTCTACACAGCTTATAAGCAGCTCCAGAAGAGAAGGGTGTCATCCATATAGTAATTGGAAGGTACTCTTTCTCATGGCAGAATGATAACTGATATTTTAGGCTAAAACAGCGGTGAACAGAAGGGAACTCTAATATGAGGGTCAATCCACTACTAATCTACGGAGTATGTTCACTAAAGTCCCATTGACCTGCTCAACCATTCTATTGGACTCTGAGTGGTATGTGGCTGTCAAAACCCCATGGATGGCCATCAGCTCGTTAAGCTTTGAGAATGTAGGAAGTGAAGTTAGTTCCATTATCAGTTAGGAGGAACTGAGGGCAGCCATACTGCTGGATACTGCATTCCTTTAAAAATTTGGTCACTGTGACCACCACCAAATCTCGTATCACCCTTGCTTCAACCCGCCGGAATAAGTAGTCAATTGCCACCAAAAAGTACTTGGACTAGTTAGCTCCCGTTGGCAGTGGGCCAACGATATCCATGGAAACTGTATGCCAAGCAAAGTGCAGCTTTACTAACTGGTATGAGGTCTTCATGCAGAACGGCCTTTCCACTTGGCACTGGTAGCAGGAGGAGATAGTATCAATTTTTAGCATTAGGGGTGCCAAACCTAAAAGGGGGAGCCGCCACGCATCTTTATTTGCAGATTAGCCAAATAGAGGTATCATTAGAAAGAAGAAATTCCTAATATAGCCCCTAATTTATCAGCCTAGGAAGCATATTAGAAGGTGAGGAAGCTTTGGGAAAATTTTTGTCTTTTGCCCGCTTTAGCTGGCGGTCCATGGAGGACAGCATAGGGGTTGGGATATCAGTAATAGCGTCATAAGGAGGTATAATTGGAGTTTTTCTTTGTTAATGAGGCCAGAGGTGTCCATCGCCTCAACATACTGAGCAAGTTGATGCTCAGTGAAAGTGATGGAGCAGGCACACAAGTGAAAGACTTTATTTGCTAGCGGGTTTGAGGATAATTGGGGTCGAAAAATCAGCTTTTTTCTGCTAAAATGCATGCACAGCTCACACCAAAAGTGAGCTCCTCAGTTTTTTATTTAGCATCCTCATCAAAATCATGGGGTAAATTTGGGATGGGAATACCCTCTACAAGGGGTTCCATCGCCCCATGAAGACGTTGGCAGAGGAGGGTGTTGGCGGGAGCATCTGCTTCTTCTACCGCCATTTTGTTAATATTTTTATAATTGGGGAAGCCATTTTTAGATCTAAAACGATGGGGATGAAAATTGGTAGGATTTACAAAAAAATTCCTCCAAAGTGAAATCGTGCTTAACATTATATGGCTTATCCATATCATCAATCCATTCAAGCGCTTCAAATGGATTTAAATTGGATAATGCCAGACCAGCCATTAGAGTCAGTGCAGTGGCAGATTCTGATTGGTTGTGAACAGTTGACCATGGTAGCTCAGCCAAAAATGTCTCAGCCATCAGCTCAGGATTTCATAATTCTGATGAATTTTTAAAAATTTATAAATTGATTGCCTGCTGCTTTAGAAGCAGCACCAGAATTAGCCGAGGTTGAAGGGCAAGAGGATTGCGCCCCACTCAAAACTTTGGGCGAAACAGCAGCCATCCCAACGCCAGAAGAGGAGTGGTGGAAGTAGCATAGTTAGAAGATGTGGGGCACTTGCGCTTCAAATGATCCAATTAAAAGCACAAGGGGATATGGTGCAGCCATTTTTAACATGAGCTCAAAAAGGTTGATCAGGTGCAGATCTGATCACCATTTGGGGGTAATTGCGAGGTGGGTGTCACAATGGTTAGGGTGGATCATTGCAAAGGCGTGAGGCCCTTTCAAATGGCCCACCCCAATAGAGACCACAATCTACAGGATGGGGTCTGTGCCATAAATGGCCAAACCCTCCGTCAGCTTTTGGTGAAGGCGTTTGGGGGAGAGCAATGCTGGCAAACCGGCAAACTGGACCACCAGAGTGGCCTCATCTGGGAGCTGTGTGCAAACAGTGGGAATGGGGATTTTTTGATAATGATTGGTAGTTTAGATGCTGCTGCCAAATCAGCTTCCAAATGGAAGCCAAGATCAAAATACCCCTTAAAGGGGCGGAATTTAATATAGCTAGCAGGTTAAAAACTGCCATGGTCATCTCAATGATGGCCACACTAGCATATGGGAAAAGATTTCTATATCTGATCCAGAGGCTGAAATGCAAATTGCTTTGTGGGAGCACCAAAAGGGCTCTGGAGCACCGCTTGGAATCTTGTGAGGTGGTGGGCAAGTACTGAGGGGGAAATGACTCCCAGTAGCGTTGGGAGGGCTAGCAGAGCCACCTGGGCGCGCTTTGGTGGTGGCTGAAAGATTCCAGATGGCGGCGCACCACCACCCCAAGATGGTTCAGCAGGCGTTGATTGCATCAACATTGGTAAGTTTTTGGCTTGCTTAAGCAATCGTTTTTTTAAAGGATCTGAATTTGGCTTTGATTTAGGTATCAAAGCAAAAGAAAGATTAGTTTTGAGGAGATAGTATTAAGCACATCAAAGTTCATGCTTTCCCAGTAATACTGAGGCTGCAACAATTCCATTGTCTTGCGCACACCACCATGTCTGAATGCCCTATGTGCGCTCATGATAATATTAGGCTGTGCCAAGGATCGCGGAAAGTTCACTGTTGAATTATCAATCCGCTTATACAACTCACCATTCCGCTGGAAAGTATTGTCTTGAATTTAATTCAACACCTTGACGACTTGAAGTGGCTCATCACCGTACTTACCACTAAGCATCTTATTGTACATGATGTCACTTAGATCCGCCATCACTGCAATTGTTGCTAATCTTGACAAGCAGTCTGCATTCTAGTGTTTAGCTCTCAGTCAGTGAATAATCTCAAAATTGTAAGCCTGCAGTTTAAGTGCCCATCAGGCTAGACGCCCCTCAGGCTCTTTAAGGTTCTGCAGCCAGCGTAATGAGGCGTGATCTATTATGACTTTAAACTTTACCTCATGCAAATAAATTCTGATTTTCTTGTATGCATAGATCACTGCTAAGCACTTTCACTCAGTCATGATATAATTACGTTCATGGCTATTCATGCTTCAACTGCAGTAAGCCACTGATTGTTCATCCCCTTCGTCATCTTTCTGGGACATAACTGCCCCACAGCAGAAAAGGACGCAACCGTCTGTATAATAAACTCCTTTTGAAAAAATTGGGTAGCGTAGCACTGGCACATTGATCAACGCCATTTGAAGTGTATCAAAGAAGTGTTGACAGAATTCTTTCCATTCAAACGAGGCATCCTTATTTAGTAGCTCAAACAGTGGACCTCTGATGCAACAGAAATTGGGTATGAACCGCTGGAAATAACCCACCATCACCAGAACACCTGAATACCCCGCTTACTAGTTGGCTTAGTCATCTTCTGGATAGCCTCCACCTTGGCTGGTTGGGTTTTAGCCTAGTCTCATCCACCACAAAACTGAGGTACTCCAACTGATCCTTGAAGAAGTGGCATTTTGGGGTTTTATTTTAACTTTGGCCTCAGCCAGTTGGCGAAATATCTCTTCCAGATGGGTAAGGTGCTCAGTGAACGTGCAAGGGAAGACATTACTATTGTCAATGTACACAAATACACATGGCAGCTTCAGATCGCCCAGAATGGTGTCCATTGCTCGTTGGAACGTAGCTGGGGCATTACATAGCACTTGTGGCATATGAGTTGGTTGAAAAATAAGCTTTGACGTGATAATGGCACATTTTTCTTGTTCCACCACAGGCAACTCAATTTTCCAATAACTGGATATCAAATCCATTGCTGAGAAATAGTGAGCTCCACCTAACCGATCCAGTGCATCATCAATCCGTGGAAGAGGGTATGAGTCTTTTTTGGTGATATTATTGAGCTTATGTTAGTCTATTACTACTAGGTTGGTACCACCCAACTTTTTGACAATTAGGACAGGGGAAGCCCATGGAACCTTTGACAGTTTGGAATTTTTGCTACAACAGTTTATTGATTACCGCTGTGACAACTTATTCCACTGCTCTAGATTGGCAGATTGGCCGAGATCTAATGGGGGATGATCCCAGCATCCACTCGATGGATTACTCCTCCGTGCAACCTAAATCATGATCATTGAAAGCAAAGATCTCTTTTTATTTTTGAAATAAGTTTTCTGCTTGATCTTTCTGGTTTTCCGTTAACCCCATTAAATTTTTCTGTGTGGTACAACTACCATTACGCTGAGCTGTGGTTCAATGGGCAGACCAAAGTCATCCATTAAACTGAATTTATGAACCCAGAGGACCTCCTCAACTGGGTTAAAATGTAAATATGTCACTATTTGGTGTCAGCGGATTTGCATCAGTCTATTCTGAAAATTTGCTACCAAGACCTTAATCTCCCCATTCCCCAGAAAGTATAATTCCTGGGGCCATGTGGGGCTCAAATTGCAATTGCTGATAGGGCCCAATGACTGCCCCATATAGCCTAGCAGGCACTTCCACCTCTGAATCGTTATTTATGATTACTTGGCATCCAGAGGGGATAAATATAGGTCCATAAGCTCTAAGCGGTAGCCCTTGATATTCATAAATTTGATGATGAAGGGCTCAGGTCTTGCTTTTTAGTCAATGGTAACGAACTGGAATTACCCCATCACCATATACAAGGTTAATGTGAACCATGTGCACTGGATCCTTTGGTATTCTGCTGGAAGTGAAGTAGATTGGGATCTGCTGCCCCAGAATTTCTGAGGTCTCCGCTGTCATATCAACAACAGCCCCAAAGTGGCACATAAAAGTGGTTCTGATCAATAGGTCATAGCTATTGTTTGGAAGCAATGTGGCTGGGGCTTCAATGACAATTGGCTCAAACTAAAGGGTAGCGCGCTGTATTCTCCTTCAGAGACTGTGCTTTCCGCGCCTGCAGTCCCATACACCATATGATGCTCCATGTCAGGCTTTAGTGCCAACTTCGCCACCAACTTTGTAGACACTATGTTGATTGGGGCACCCATATCAATTGTAGCGTAGACTAGGGCTTTTGCTATGACAATGTCACAGTAAATACACTCATAGTAGGATTCATTCTGATTGTTTAAAATGTTGACATTTAATGGATCTCGTTTTCCTAAGAAGCTCATAATACCCTCCACAACTTTAAGGTATTCTTTAACAATAATGTCCACAGGGAGGGCAGCGTTTACCTCTTTTAAGATAAGCGCATTAGCATATGGATCTGGTTCATCAGTAGAAAGTTGGTCAAACATTTGACAAGCATAAGGCTTTGGTTGCTCCTGGGGGCCTGCTTCCGCCGTGTCCTTGAATTAAGCTCATGTCATTACATTCACTCCTCCAACCAGATGCTGATATAGGAAGGTGTCGTCATACTGATGAACTTTCACTGAATGTACAGGGATAGGTTCAGGTGGGATGTTTTGAGTCAGAATAGTGGAGGTAGAGAGTCCTATAACTACTCCGCTCTGACTTTTCCCTGATTGTACTGCTCCTGCAGTAAGTAATGGACCTGACAATTGAGACACTTCTGGCCAGATGCCCAGAGCGACTGCACAAAAAACAATTGACCCCATAAAACCTGCATCCTTAATTGTTGTAAAATGGCCCACACCAAAAGTTGGATTGGGGCCAAGCGATGTAACCAGGCCCCACCCAATAGTTGGACTGCTGATGTCAACTCGGTTGGGAGCAAGGCATGTAGTGATAATAAGGCCGGTGGTTACTAAATGGATGCTGAACAGTGAGGTACAAATCCCCTGAATAAGAAATTCCAGCAGTAGAGGAGATAGGTTTCCGCTCTATGTTGGGTGGAGGGAATGTAGCGGATAGATGGCATAAAATTTGAATAAGTTTAAGCAAGGGTATGTCGTCCTCTAAATATGAAGCCATGGAATTTTAAAAAGCTCATGGTATAGTTTCACAGCGGAGGTCGATGCTATGCATATGTCAAATTTGGTTATAGTCCCTGCCCCAATTAACACATGGTTTCTGCAATAAATTGATCAGCAAATGCGGTGAGGGTCTCATTATGCTGAAACCTGATAGAAAAAACTTGCTCTTCCGCTGTGCCATCTTAGAAGTTCTCCAAACAAACACATCACAGTTTCCTTCACTTCTTGATAGATAACAGAACTGTTTGGAAGATAGCAAGTAATTTGGTCGGCGCTTCCAAAATCCAAAATGGATATTTGTAATTTGGCTTTACGCTGATCTGAAGCTCCTTATACTGCAACCTCAAATAGCTTAAAGGATCCATGGATGTTCCCATCAAGATCAAACGGAGCAGCTTATCAAAACAAACCTCCTGCATAAACTCCTTCTTCCATTAAAGCACATCACCCAGGTCAATCTTGAGTTCCACATACTTAATGGATGCAGTGTGTTGTGAAGATTCCTTGCCAAAGTAAGCCTGATATGACATGGCCAGTGACTGAGGATTTATATTGTTTTTTGAGATTGCTCTATAGGCTCCCTGTAGTGAGCACCACTGTTATAAATTTGGCGGTATCTCAGAGTTACGCTGAGGATTTTCTGCCCAGGGTTCAGCCCACTGAGCAATAGAACCAATGATATGAAGATTGTTGTCCTCTGAACAACATAATAAACTAATAATGAATATGAAGCACTTTCTCCCACAACATTCTTTTATTTAGTATAATAAATACAGCGGATCCTCGCTGTTCCACTCAGTCTAAACTATTACCAACCCTATCAATCATCTCATCTACCTATATCTCAGCGACTTTGGATGATACCATTTCCTCAGCTTGGTAATTCAGTTCGCCATATCTCACTAATTTTGGCAACTCTTCATTCATAGAAATTTACAATCGCCTAATTTGAGGCAATTTACCACGATTAATTATACATCAATATTTCTTAATTGCCTCATCTGGAAGCGATTCAATAACCATCCATTCTAATTCAATAATTCCTCATCTCAAAGTGCTTTAAATCTTGTAACTAATGCTCAGGCTCAGCGGATTCTACCCATTCTGCCATATCAACTTAGGGTTTATCATACAGACGTATCAGAATCATGACAGGTATCATACATACCAATACTGGCCTTCAAATCACGGAATTTAATATGTCCTTGTGAGTTCCCTATGGTCGTAGGCCAAAGATCTGTCAATTGGTAAGCTCAACAGTTTATTTCACCAACAATGAAGGTAAAAGAGGGATGGAGAAGCAAAGAAATGGAATTTAAATATTCTCTGCGCTCAATCACATTACTTATTATGTTAACACAAGCCTCCTAAAGCATTTTATAGTACCATTAAATAGTTGTAATAAGCACTCTAAAATTTGTTGTATTTTATAGTATATTTTGTATTTTGTTTTTAAATACAACCACACCACAGTGGTGTGTCCGGATCAATTGTGTTGATAAATGTTTTCTGGACCAGTCCTCCTTGAACTTCAGAAAGTGAGTTTCTTTGATGGCCAAGATTTCTACAGGGAGTTTTCAGGAAATATACTTAGCTTGGGACGTTGAAGCTCAGATTCCTTCAGTATTGAGCATCCCTATATTTAACTGAGACGCCCAATGCGTCTAAGGAGCGATTTAGAGTACCCTCTGGCCCTATCCCTTTACTTTATTGCAGTAATGGCTGTGAGTTTTTAACCAGTTCCCACAGGGTTATATTGGGTACCTCAAGTTGCATTGGTAATGTCCTGATGCAATTACCATAGGTTATGCGCCATGTTATTTTGTGCAGTTTAATCTGAATTTTCCAGGTTGGCTTCTAGAGGTGCAGTTCCATTGTGCATAGGTTTGGTTTGATCTGCTGATTTGGATTTTTTTAGTTGGCTTTGAGTATTTGAGTTCACCCCAGTTACTTGCAAAATTTGTAACTTCATGTGTCAGTTAATTGATTAGTTCAAATCATTTAGTAACTCCATGTCCACTTGGAATTTTTGTGGGGGAATGGAGATATTTGCTGCTGTTAAGCCTTGTCTGCAGCTTGCTTCAGGCCTTTTGGTTCATTCTGAAAACTTTTTGTAGATTTGATCAATGATCATATATTATCCATCTTACACAGGAACGAGTGTTGGATTTTACTATTTTGAAATGATTGTAGTCTTTATCTATTACTTCATCTCAGAAATTGGGTGACATTAAGCCCTCTTTCACTAAATTCTTAAATTTTGTGTCCCAGAGCATGACAGTAGTGACAAATAGGCGATGCGTTTTCTGAGGTTCTTGGAAAACTAAGAACGCCCACATCTGGAGGTTTGAAGATGACAGTTCATGCATTCTGGTGGGATCCTCTTTTTAGCACTAGTGATGCCAAATGTCAGGAAAACGCATAAGAACTTTAGACCAGCCTGCCAATCAGTAGGCTTAAGCACTCAAAAAGCAAGCCAAAATGCCTGGGGCATTGCCACTTGAACAACGTTGTGTGGTGTGGAAAATTGGGCAACAATGACTCATTGATATGAGATGTTTGTAAAAAGGAACCCACCAATAAACTAAACAGATACAACTCCAGATCCTGCAGGCCTTATTGCAGGGGGTTGCACTACTGGATTAACTACTTCAGGATCTCCAGTGGAGGGGTTCATCGCCAAATCCGGGACAAGGGGGCGGATCCTTGCTTGAAGTTGAGATATGTGAGGCCACAGGATTTTGATATCCTGGTAGCGGATAGTTTTAATAATGGGATAAATACCCAAAAATTTCTTGCATAATGGATCCAGTTGACTATGATGGGAGCGATTGTGATTATCAAAACTGATATAGCCAATCCAGTAAAGGGACTGACGAGACACCAAGTTAGTGTCATCAGGACTTCAGCAAGAAGAATTGGAGTAAGATAAAAAATTTGGGTACTGATGGGAATTTTATTTGAAAGTAAAGGTTAAAAATTGACTAACAATTTCCTCAGTACGATGCAACTGATTAAATAGTGTTTGATTAGGGACATCTTTTCAAAGAAGAGATCAAGGCTCTCAAATTTGACCTAATCCAGCAATTTTTGGGGGTGGGGGAAATGATACTAATCTGAACTGACATCAAAGGATTCAGTGGCAGGCTGAGTCACTATTGGTTTTTCCATAAATGCCTGAGCTGAGGCTCTACTACATTTACGTCAGTTAGCGTGATAACATCTGGCCTGATGGGCAATAGGAATCCCCAGGGCCACCCCACATAGGGGAAGTCCCAACGGGTCAGAAACGGGTTTGAGATGGCTAACCCACTTGTTATAAGTCACTTGAATGTTCATTCAACCAAGTGGGTTACATTGGGCACCAATCCCGTTTCTTGAAATGGGAGTATTAAACTATCAGCAACTTTCCCCCAATGGTGATATCTGCTCATAGAGGATTGTCTCAATGATTTCATGGGGAGCTTGGCATTGGCAATTGTATTGCTCAATGGCTCAATACCCTTGGCAGTTTTTGCCAATAAAATCTAATACTTGTCCCTTTTCTAACTATTAGTTTCTCGCCCATCAGGCTTTATTACCATTGATTTTGGTCATTACATCTTCAATTCTAAGGATTCGCCACCAACAGTTTTATAAAGTCCCTCCTGCTTTTGGGGAAGATGGTTACCTATAAATTTTGATGCAGATTTCCTCAATTCTGCAAACTAGTCAGGAAGGGGCAAGCGCGGGAACTGGGGGAGGAATCTTCACAGGGAGCGCTGTTACCCAGTGCTTGTCTACCACATGGGCGAGGTTGCCTAAAGTGATGAGGGGTACAGCCGCCCTTTTCAGACCCTTCTTATTTGGAAATGGGAAAATCGCCCAATCCACGCAAAGGGGACGTTCCCCTGGACTTACACCAACCCAAAAGGGGGAGCCACCACGCACCCCTACCTGATGGGATCCTCTAGAACCTAAAGGAGTAAAACTCACTGAATATGCCTTTCCTGTACAAATGGTGGGCATGAGGTGAAAGATGCATCTTAGTTGTTTGATCTCTCCATAGCTTTCTAGGCCTGCACAGAGTTCTTCCTCAATGAATTTCTGAGGCAAGTTTGTGGGTAAGGAGTTAAAAGATAGAAACAATAATTTTAGCTTTTTCCATTTAATGTCCACTGTGCATACGTTTTTTGGCCTTTGGGAAAACCAATTTTTACGCATACTTTTGCTTTATAATCATTATCTTCCTCCATTTAAAACTGATATCAATACACCTGCAGTGGATTGTAACGTATACAGTATTTAGGAACAAATTTGCCTATGCCTCACACAATTTCTTTCAAAAATTTATATATATAACGCCCAGGTACAGGTGGAGACTATGTTCCATAGAGAATAAAAGTTGGGAGCGTTGGATCTTTAGGTAATCGTTTTGTTTGGTTGTAAACTCAACAAGCCTATATGGTTTCTGAGATAGGTGTCTCTTTAGAGCTGTGTTCCACGCCCTTCCTTCAGGACGTTTTTCCCTTAGACGAGATATTGAAAGGGACTTTTCCTTTTGCTGCTCTTGCCCAGTTCAGTTCTTTCTATTGTACTCCATCAATTCAAATGTGTGATAATCAAAATGCTGTTTGAATCCTATCATTGTTTCTAAAAGTTATGATAATGGAAAAGGAAAGCTTAAAGCGTGACAGTAAATAGAAATAAAAATCAGATCGGGCTCAAAGTTTAGAAAAGTGAAAATCTCATATACACTATGAATAAATCTAGTTAGCAACTTCAACCTCCAATGGGGCGGATAGTTTGAATGGATAGATCAAGACTACACATTTATATGTGCTCTTAATTCAGCATGAGAGCTTAATGTTATAAGCTATCACAAGTTTTTTTAAATATTATTAATAGGATTCAGAATCACAACCATCAGAGCAAAATCAACATTATCATCCAGAACTTTTTATGAAGTCTAACTGTTTGGGGCCTATTCAGTTAGTCCCACGCTAATGAAACACCTTCATAATGAGGGTTTTATGGCTTATATATAACTTTTGCTAAAGAGTTAATTACTTAGAAAGATTTTATCTCAGCTACTTTTTCCAACAAGCAATTAGGCACATTTTAAAAGCTTTAGTAATGCATCTCCATAAGGTATTTATACAATTAAAGTTAACTAACGAAGCCACATGCCAGCATTTTAAAGTCTTATAACTCTGTCTCACTTTGTTTAAAACAATAAGAGTTATACATGCAATTAATTATGATAAAAAAATAAAAGAACACTGTTGCCTTTTTTGATTTTATTTATTATAGTTTCCTGGAGGATCAGAAAGACCAAAAATGTAAGGCTTTATAAACAAGATACCTAGCTACATATAAAAAGTCTTTTAAGATCAAAAATTAGCTCTATCTCTTTGGTACCATTTGTTCACAGAGACTATTATATATTGAAGCTTTGATCTTAAAATACATCCGTATTTCCTATGAATTTTCATTAAAGGAGGGTGCCCCATGTTCTAAAAGGCCGCTCAGACCTCTGAGCCTCATCCCAGCTTCAGGAGATGCCAATGAACTCTGGTAAAAATGTTATCATGATCCAGGCCTTACATGATCAAGATTAAAGTATCTAATGTATTTGGGGTCATTTTGATAAAACATCATTGCCTTAACCTCAATTTTAAGATTTATCTGGAGAAAGAACAACTAAAGTGCATTCATAAGGGGACTGATGATCTCCTTATTCATTTTAGAAGAAATGTTGGAAAGACCCTAAGACCAACTTTGTAACTAAGAGAATCACCTACAAGGCCTATATAAAAGAATTTTATCCATAAAGGTGCAATAATCACATAAGTCTTTGTGGATGCTCTTAGTCAGCATTGGGTGAGATCTAAGCTGACATGGATAGTATGCGGAGACAAACTTATAAACAAGAGGCTTGATTTATGTTATGATGTTATTTTCCAAAATTGGCTTAATATCGCGCCAGCCATCAATAACCTCTCTGCTCATCATGTAAATTATTCATAACCCATAAAAAAATAATCTTGAACAAGAAAGTGTTGCTTCATTTTTAGATGCATGGTAGAGAACCATGAAAGAAGTAACTGATCACAAAATTAAAGCGTATCCTTCCTGCCTATGAAGTTTAGCAAGGAAGTTTATGACTCCAAATGTATAAGTGAACTAAACTTAAGCGCAATCTTGAAAAGCTTTATTCCAGGAATTTCATAGAAATTTTGTTCCTCTTAAATTAGAAGCAAAACTTCATACTATATGTTCTAACTTAAATGGCCCAACTAAATTCCCTATATGACTTTACTCTCTTGGGCAACCCTTGGCCACAATCGTTATTTTTTAATCTAAATAACGTTAAATCGCTGTGGTTTCTGCTCTTCAGTAGTTACTTAAGTTTCATCTACATATGGATGGCTATAACTTACCTTCAACTCTATTTGAGTGATAAGTAAGCTATAAATGAAATAATTGTCCTGGTTGTTAAGACTCATGCTTCTTTATTTACCCAAAGTCACCCTTGAGGACATGCTGTAGAAGCCAAGAAGAATAATATGCCAGATGTAACCACTGTAAGGGCCAAAGCCATACTGTCAATCAATGCTGGCGCCAACATTCCAAAGGTGAAATGGGGGTTTAAACATAAAAGAAGATAAATATTATGTTGAAAAAACTTTATATTATAAAACTTTTACCTTACTTGCCATACCTAAGTCACTGACTCTAAAGAAACATGGATCACAATTAAGTGCTCCAGTCACTATAAGACTTAGTACTACTAGCTCTTCTTCTTGTGAAGATCATATGTTACTCACCCTTCCTCCACAATTTGAAAACTTGGTAACTCAAGTATTAGTCACTCTTTAAAACGCCACTTTCTTGTTTAATTATTGACATTAAACCTACTTTAAATTTTATCTCTTAAAAACTCAAATAATACGTTAAGATAGATCCCAATTTTGTCATTGTATAAGTTTGTGACACTAGGCCACAGAGCACTCAGTATAGTGGGCTTATTCCTTGTTTCACTTTCAGTTTGGTATAAGTTTTGGCTTTTTCTGCCATGTCTAATGATAATCCTAATAATGCCCTTTTGTTGGATCTTGTTATTCATATGAGTACACTGCTATCATACATTATGCTGAGAGGCTCCTATATATACATGGAGCTGTAAAGTTCCTTTGGTGATTAAAACCTCCCAATATAGTAAAAAAGACAAAGGCTTAGAATTCATTAAAAATATGGACAACAAAATTTTTAAATTAAATCCATGTGCAAGATCCTTGAGAGAACCTACTGCTATACTTGGCTGATGAACAAGAATGTATGTCTCTGTACCCTTCAGATTAACAATAGTATCAAAAATTAAGGTCATAGGCAACATCAAAGTCCAATGTAACATTCCACCTGATAATATGTTAGGAATTTGGGGTGTAGATAAAAGCTCAGTAAAGAATGTCCTGACCTGACCTATTAGGACCAGGGGAGCCATAATTCACGTTGGAAGTGATCTTACAGTTTCTGTGGAACCACTTAATGCCAAAAAAAAAGATTTATGGTGGCCCCTAAACCTTATTTGATCAGGGATCAACTGTTTTAGCAAGGAGCATGTTGCCCACGATGCTCATATGTTTACAACGTGAAAAAAAATAAAAAAAAGTTGGAAAGGCGATGTTTTAGTTTGAGAAACTAAGGAGAAAAAGTAAAATAAACCAATATTCTCACAAGTGAGGGCTCTGCCTTATAAGTGGTATATGCATTGGTGGGTAGCTTCTCTGTTGATGTAGTACCTCACTTGTGTTGTCTTATCTGGCTATATTCTAATCTGAAGTTTTCGCATGGGAAGTGTTTAAATTGCAAACCAATGCAAGAATTTTGGGTGATATAATGATGGAAACCTTCATGATTATCTTCCTAATTAAGCTCTCCAGAACTTTTAAAAAATTTACAATTATGACTCATTTATTCCATGAGTTGCAGGTCTTAATCACTCAGAATTCTAAAAAATTGAAAACGTTATTGAGGAAATGCAAAAAATGGGAGCAGGCATTAGGAATCAGAAAATTAACAGTATTAGTAAAATCAAAAAATATTGCCATGAGAATAAAACTAAAGAGGGATATAAGGAAATTGGATTTTTTAAAAAATTGTGGAATTCAGGAGAATGGCAGAGGTTTAGGAGAACTTACCTGGATTAGAATTTTCATATTGACAATCTAGCTGAGAGACTTCTCTGCATAAGAGCCTAATTCTCTCAACATACAACCTACTTAGCAATGTGGGGACTGTGAAGTATCATAAGAAAGAGGATAAAAGCCACTGGAAAGCCTATCTTGGCAATATTACCTTTACCCGCCTATTCAAGATCATTATAGATATTAGTGGCAAAAATAACCAATGATCCACATTAGTCGGAGCATGTGCTCAACGCCTACATCTGATTTTCACCTATTGACAAGGTTGTTCGTGCTAAAATTTTGTAACCCTAAAATGCTTTTGACTTAGAGCAGCATACAAGGTGTCTCTAGTTAAGCCTTAGGATAAAATTTAATTAGTGAGCAGCGAATAATATCAATGTGTTGTTAGAACAGTAAGCTGAGTTCTTCTCAATCATTAACTATGATTCTGTTAAGGAAATTCATGAATCATGTATAAATGGGGTATGACTTGACATTATGTACCCAACAATATTATAAAAGGAAAATGGAGAATCTCATGTGTAACTGGGCAAAAACAGCTGCTAAAAATTGAATTTTGGCTCCATCATGTAGCCCATGGTTCTTTTACCACATTTGGTTCAAAGAAGTACAAAGTTATTATGTAGTTATGAACTAAAAAAAGCTTAATTTCTTAACAAAAAACAGTTACCCATGTCCCACATCAATGAGTTGTTATTCCTCCTCGCTGAAATAAGTATAATGGAGATGCATCTTAAAGTGGCTATTGGCAGAATGAACTAGAGCATAAGAACCAAATTAATTACACTTCAATACCTAAAAAGGTAACCAAAAGGACTCAGATTAAAAAGGGCTCTGTAATGCCCCTGCAACATAGAAATGAGCCTTTGCATGGCTCTTATGTGATTTAAATCTTTCATGTGCTCTAGTATATAGTGAAAATGTCATAGTATTTCTATAACTAAGATAGCCAACTTGAACTTAATTAAAAAGAATTATTAACAGCTTTTAAGCCTCTTTAAGACCAAAATGTCAATATGTCCCTCTCTCTACCCTGAGATGAACTTTTTATGTCATAATGGTACACAACAAGGTTTTTAGTTAATACTCAATATTATTTTCACTACTAAAATATTTCTTAACCTAATAACCAGAAGATACAGGTATTATATGGAATGGTGGTATACCATAGGCAATATGCTTCTTGGCTTGCCAAATTTGGCGGAACCCATAGTTTATATCCATCTTATATAAGTGCCTTTTAGTGAGAACTAAACAAGACCAGGCCTTTTATTTTCTAAGGATCTTTTTAGTTTTAATCCTATCCTTACTATCTGCATCTCTATCGCACTTCCTACTATTCACTGGTTTTATTACCCATTGATATGGGCGCCATACCTGCACAACATGACTCTAGCCAAGTGGATCACCAAGAGACTTACTTTATAAATACCTAATATGAACAAGTATGATATAGTGCCAATGATTGGTAATGTCTAACTGTGTTGCTAACAACATATCACTTCAACCCCAATTTATAAAGAAACATTTCACCATAATCACCAACTATGACTTCCTTTAGAGGTTACAAGAATTTAATGACATTATGGGAGGCTGGCGAGATGGGCTCATTGATTAAAATCATGAATTTATAAAGTACGCTACGCCTGAGCAATCCATAAAAGAATAATAGCTATTGCATATGTCAGTTATAACGTTGCTAACTCCCATGGAGACTATCAGTATGACCTGATTGGCCGTCTGAAAAGGTAGGAACCTAAGACCCTCAAATAACTTAGGCTGAAATGAGAAGGGTAATTTAAGACACTTAGATCTAAGAAAAAATATATTACAAGTGGGACAATGTAAAAAGGTTAACATATGTGAGACACTCAATCCAAACCAACTTTATATAGTAGGTTCATTTTTTTAAAGCATGCAGTGGTAAGCAAATCACAAATTTTTAAGAAATCGATTTTATTGAGAGTCATATGCCAAAACCATTTACAAAGTTTAGAAACATGCTACCTCATAAAAAATACAAGAAAAATTACCCCTGAAACTAACGTCAAATAGTGTCCACCCCAAGTACTTTTTAGCGTGGTCAGTGTAGATATAGTGGAACCACTGCTTAACAGCCTTCCTGGCTATAATATATCCTCTTGGCAATAGACTTCTAATTTAGATATTAAGAGACATAGCATTCCCCCAGAAACAAAAACCACAAAATTTCTCGTTGTATTTTCACATAAAACAGATTTTCAGGAAATTATAGCAAATAAATGACTTTCCTATTTTTAGGTAATACAATAAAAATATTACTTATCTGGCCTCAATAAGAACTTCACTAACTACAATGTTTTAAAGATTAGTATGTTAGATTGTGCAGATGGTATCCTGATATCTATCCGTTGCAATTTATATGTAACCAATATTATGCTCAGGAATCAATACTTGTGGGTGCCCTATTAAATTATAAAGTAAGATATTACAGGGTAATTAGAATTTCGCCCTTCCTAGCAATTTATGTGAGAAGACTTTACCTGTCCATCAGTGTCCAAACATCTTAAAAGAATAGGCGCCTAAAATGTAAAGTTGACTATGATGGAACTTTTAAGGTCCAGGGAAGATTAAGCTGTTTTGGTTAACAACTCTCAGTTTCCACAGAACCACCTGAGTAACCAAGCAAATAAAATTATCAGAACCCCAAATTCCTCTAGATGATGAGAGATGAGACACTTTTTGCTGTTGTATGTTGGCTGCAATTCGCGCCACGATGCAAGAAGTGCTCTAATAAAAATGGAAAATTTTAAAAATCGAAAAGTTAACAATTTTTATTAAAACTTTAAAGAAAATGATCAAAGTAGGTCAATAGTCTCACATATGATAGCACTAGTTTTAAGATATGAATGTTTAAAAGAAAAGCTGATTGTAATTGAGGTTGTCTAATTAATTACAAGTTTAGGAATAAATTATTAAATGACGGCCTACTAGAGGAAGTTGAGTTACCTGGAATGGGAAAGGGGCTGTCATGAAACCTGCTGATTAAATTAAGATTGAGCTTCTAATCCAGGTGTGTAACAACCCACTTGAAAGCCCAGAATGCCAATGGCATAGCAGTTCTGATTACTTGTAGGAGGAAGCCCTATATTGTTTGTGAGGGAAATAATAATTCAAGAACATACCAAAGGCCCATAGCAAACCAAAAGGCCACAATGTGGGCAACTGTGGGCCTTTCTGGGGCATCTCCTAAGGATGGGAGAGGCAAGGTGGATGAACAATCATCCTGGTTTGCAGTTGGTGGCCTTTGGGCTCATCTTCAAGTTTTTATGGTTCAGTTTCATCATAATAAGTATTCCTGAAATAGTTTAAATTTTCGAATTTTTGGAAATGCCAATTGGGTTTAAAAATTTAATTGAATTGATTCAATTTCATTAGACTTTTGGGAGGCCATGGGCTTCATCTTGCACCAGTTGAGGGGTTTTGCAAGGGGTTGAGGGGTTGAGGACGTCATCAGGACAGCAGATCGACTTTATAACATGCTTTGGGCCAGATTGGCCCTTGGAAAAAGGGCCCAGATAATCCAGTGCCTGGTTATTGCCTCACAGTTGCAAGGATGGCCATTTCTTGTTCCAGAATGGAGAATTGCAATTAGCAGAAATGGCCTCATCTCGCCCAAATTGTGCCAAACCACCATCAGTTAGATGGGGCAAATTGGTTTAAATTCTCTGACTATCTCACAAAGAGGGAGGCAGACCTGTAGCTTGTCTTCCATGTGCTAAAGGAGGAGCAGATTGTGGAAAAGGCTTCAGTGGATCTGAAAGCTTTTTAATAATGGAAGATCGGTGTAACATGCCAGCAGTGTAATCCTTGATCATTGCAATCAACATTTTGATGGGCCGCCAGATCAATGGCTTGGGGGCCCACTTGACGATCATTGGCCCTAAAATGCAAATTTCGCATACTTTGTTGGGTTAATAAAAAGTATCTCGAAACAAGGCAGAGTCCACGGGATACAAGTTTGATAAAAATGATCAGTTTTAATTATACTAATGGGGAAAAATGAACTTACAACTGCCCCTTTCAGAGGCAGTTGTCTTAAAAGCTAGGTGGTAGGAAAAGGGGGTCACTGGTTTTTTAGGCATGAGAGGCTGACATAGTAATGGGTAACTAGCCTTTTTGGGGAGTTGCCAGCTAGCTTATGCACTAGGTCGTAGAAGCTATGGCAATGTAATTTGGGGATCCACAATGGAGGGACTCTCTTTCTGATCCATCCTTGAGTGGATTTTCTCAGATCAGAGGGGAGAAATTGGATTCTCTTAGAGCCAATTCTGACGAATTTTAAGATATTTATTAGTATTTTTGAGACCAAATTCACGACTTGAACAAGCATTCAAGAACCTGGACATTCAGATTTCATGATCTGGACCAGTTTTTCTAACTCATGAACCATATTCTGAGTTTTCAAGGTTGATTTTCTTAATTTCCAAGGAAGTGGGTATGGCGGGTTGGAGGCCAAGGGAGGTTAGGGGTGCTGCTGTTGGCCTCTAGCCTAGATTACCTCCATGCAAACCTCCTTTATCTTGTCAACAAAGTAAGAAGAAGACAAGGTGGGATGCTTTAAAGGGGTTCATTGAGGCCAATGCTGTTACACAACGTTCATTAAAAACATGGGACAAGTCCCCAATTGGGCCAAGGGCTCCACAGGGGCATTAGGTCCCTTATTCTTTCTATAAGGAAACTTGTCCCAGTCCAAACCAAGGGGTTAAGTCTCCAAGCTTACAGGGGTTGAGAGTTAAAAAATTCTGTCAAAAAGAGGGGTCTTGTTGCTGAAAATACTCAACCTCTCTTAAGAACTTGAACAACTGACATTTCATCCACTAATCTCTCTTCAACTTTGGGTATTTAATGGGACTCCTTCATGGGTCTCAATTTTACCAATTCAGAATAAGTTAAGATTTTCTTTGAATACTAAAAGTTTAGGTATTTTTGGATTAAATTTTATATATCTGGTAAGAGGATAAATTAAAACAACACCCTACCCTTAGCAATATGTTGGTTTATCGTTGAAAAGAGGGTGGTGGTCATAGACAAATGAGTATGATATGAAGACTTTGTTCTTCTCAGATACTGTTATTGTAGGCTTTGAACGCTGAAATCCAATTTGTAATGGTCCAAAACATTGTATTGTTCAAACCAACAATATTACCTATATTGGCCAAGATTCCTTCACTTTTCTAGATTGTGTTGGTGAGTTTTAAATGTTAATTCGTTATAAGATTTCAGAATTTAATGGTGGCATCTATCACCATTTTCAACCTTTCATGTTTGACTTTTTGCTTGTTTTATGATTTTTTATATTATTCTAATACAAAATTGCCCCAGGTGTAAAATTTTCTCGTTTGAGATGTCTCCAGCTGAGTTATTTGTTTGGAAAGGGTAGTTGTGTCCATTGTACTGAGTTTATTTAATCTCTCAAGTCTAAACAAAGCTATCTGATTTTTTGCACAAAGTATTCTGCAGAAGAAGAAACTAAGATAAGTTCTGATTTAGAGGCAGATTAGGGGTTATACATGGTAAGTGGGAGGGACAGCAGTTAATCATTTCTCATCTGGGGTATTCTTTAGGTCAACAATTTAGGTAAGGAAAAAGCTCTAGGGCTTAGACCTTTTTTTATAATAAAGTTATACATGTCCTGGTTCACCTTGATAGAAGGAGCCATAGGATTTACATTACACTTTAACTAAAAGAAATGGGTCCAAACACCCTCTGGGGCCTGTACCAGAGTGTAATTCTTATGGGTGGTTAATAACTTGATTGCCATGATGACAAGTGTCTTGGATAAAGGAGGAGAATGTGCTTTAGGGTTTTGTTATGTAACGCATACATCAGCTTTCAAAAGGTTGATATAGTCCATTTATGAAATCCAGAGGTTCTTATAAGCAGAGAATTCTTTTTCAGGGCACTGAGTATTGTACTCCGCGCTTAACTTTTCAAGAGTTCAAGACCTTTTCTACTTTAAACTCAGATGGCCCTTTCATTGTAATTTGCTCAACCTCAACTGTTTTCATGCCTCTATATGGAAATTTTTGAGGCATGTAAATAGGTGTGATTTTTCCATAGTGAGGCAGTTCCAAGTGGAAGTCTCTTTTATTCAACGCTTGAAAATTGGGAAGGGGACTGCTTGTTTGCAAGCCATATTATAGCAAGGCACTTTAAGATGCAGTATTTTGGTAAGACCTTAACTAAGTCAACTACTTATTAGTCCAGAACCACACATCGCTTTTTGTCCGCAAACCACTTGGCATAATTAGTTGATTTAGTCAATTGTTGCTGTACCTATTAATACACTTTCTGAATGTTCTTAATAAAGTTTTTAAGCTGCTGGGATATTGCTACAGGTTTGGGGCCAAAGATTAAGGTAGGATTGTATCCCAAGTTAACATATAATTTTTGATGCCCCAGTTGATGCATGGAGTAAGTTTGAAACAGCTGGTCCAAAGGAGGTCTTTTCCTAAGTGTCCTAGGAGGCGGTATCATAATATTGGAGATACTGCTCCACCAACTGTTTTGTTCATCCCATCTGACCATCATATTGAGGTTGGTACGCCCATTATCTGCAAGGTTTCATATTCAGCGTTTCACACAATGCTTCCAAAATCTTGAGTAACTGTGGCCTTCTGTCTTTAAATTCTTCGTGGGACAATACAAAAAAAGATGTTTTCACATACAGCCGCTCCATATCTTTGGCCTTAATAGTTGTCAAGTAGGGAATGATGATTCCATACTTTGTAAAGCAATATACCACAAATAAGCCACATCAAACCTCCATGGCAATGACAAACTCAAGATAAAGTCACCAAAATTAAATTCCATGTCCATTCTGATTGTTGTAGGTGGTTAAGGAAACCAGCTCGCCCTTTTCTATTGGACCTGAGGAGAGAACACTCCTAACAACCTTCTGTCTAAGCAGTGGCATCCTTAATGAGTCCATTCCAATCATGTCCGCACTTTATTAAGTTGATACACTTCTTCACTTCTGGGTGCCTCATGGTGGGAGGATCATGATTTTCCCTTATGAAGCAGGAACGCAGGGTAGAGGAAAACTGATTTTATAGTAAAGATATACTACCCTATCCTTTTTTGGGATTACCATTCAGAATGGGCTTTGTCAGCAATAATTTTAGATATAGGGTCCAGACCTTCAGCACTGGATGGTTGTGAAGCTAGCACATCATCTAAGAGAGAACCCTCCTCATTGGAGGGGATGGAGCAAATGCGCTTAACCCTACTTCACCAACAGGTTTTGGGGTGGTGACGGTGAATTTTCTTGTTTTATAGACGTGGGTTTGTATATGTGACTCAGGGTAGAGAAAGCTACTGTGGCAATGGTTGAGGGGAAGAAATTCAAAAAAAATCTCAGGGGAATTACCATAATTAGCTCAGTTTTGTCACTAAGATCAGACCCCATTGAAGGATTAAAATTAAAGATATCTGGAAAGGTAAGTGTTGCTCCCTTGACAAGTTATAAGTGAGTTGAAACTTAGGAAGTCTAAAGAGTTCTGGTTAGACCTTTCTTTTAACTTCTGTGGTTCTCGATAGAAATTAATCATTTTGTGTCCAGTGCGCACTACTATTGTATGCTTAACACGTTTTAAAAGATATCTCCAATGCATCAGAGATAAGGAAACAGCGTTCAACTATTTATCATATATGGCACAAGAGCACTCAATTGCGCTAAACTTTGAAGAGAAGCCACAGGATGTCCTTGCACCTCATTCTTATAGCAGGATGGCACCAACTTCTGTACCTAATGCATTGCAAGCCACAATAAAGGGTTTAACTTTGTAGCTTAATGCAGAGCAAGAGTGATGGTGAAAACTTCCTTTTTGCCTCAAAAGCCTGTTGGCACTCCAGAGTCCAAACAAATGGGGTGCTTTTGTCATTGTGTGTTTAAGGGAGACGCTAGCTCAAAGATAGCCGGTTATAACTTCTAAAAAAGTAACAGACCTAAGAAAGACACGCAGTTGCTTCTACATCATAGAATTAGGCCAAGAGCAGGTACCCAGCTTTGAAGGTGCAATAGCATGACAACCATAAACATCAAATCAAAAGAACTTCACTTTGTCCTTGTAAAACTCACATTTAAATGGCTTTGCAACTAATTAATCCTTATTAAGGGCTTCAACCATGGCGACCAAATCCTTGGAACATTTCTCTGCATTGGGAGAGTAATCAAAGAATCATCAACATATGCAATTGTGCAGGAAACCCTGAGATCCCCAAAAGCATCTCTGCAGCGCTGAAAAAACTTCTGGATAATTTTTAAAGCTTAAAACATGACCTTGAACTTGAAATTTTACATTTTCTTTGTATGTTAGTCATCCATCTTGGTCAGACTTCACTTGCACTTGGTGAAATGCTTTAACCAGGTCAAGTTTAAGGAAGGGCTTAAACTTTGAAATGGCTTGTTTAAAGGCAGATAATAAGGGAAGGGGATATGGGTTTAGGACAATGACGTTATTCAGGTGCCTGTAATCTACATAGGGTCTTAGAGTGCCATCAGATTTCTGAGCAAAAACTACTAGATATGACATGAAGAGCTTTGTTGATAATCCACTCCTTCTTTACCATTTGTCAATTCGGGTTTTTAACGCCTTATCTAACTCAGATGTGTAAGGAAATAATGCAAAATTATTTTAATGAGGTCAACGCCAGCAGAAAACTCAGATTAAACTCTTAGTGACTTGACAGCTATTTAGCGCCTTCTACATCAAAAATGCCTTGAAGGGTGCAAGAATATGAGGCAAAGTAGGTGACTCAGGAACAAAATTGATGGAATAGTATTATAAAGTTGCTGCCATGGCATCTCCCGCTGCTAATGTTAGAAGGAGGGGTATTTCACTCCATAGAGAGTTTGATATGAAGGCTAGAATGTTCTGCCCTAAGTCAATACTTACTTAGGGGCGACATCACCAAACCACCCCAAGATCACTGAGTAAAAACTATAATGGTATGGACGCGAAGTTTGCCATAAATTCATACTCATGGGCATTTAGTTTTGGTATTCACAAGGTAAGTGTAAAATATAGGAATGATGGATGCCAACAACAGTTGAACCAAGGGAAAATTTAAGATCTAATGCCTGCACGACTTTAAAGAATTTAATTCTCTGTGGATTCAGTATTCACAAGGGCAGTTACAGTTACCTTTGCTGTCCTGCTATTTTATGAGATGTAAAAGTTTAAATAATAGCGGTCAATATATTCTTCTCATTGGTGGAAAGAATGGTGATCTGACTTCTTAGTCCTGGAACTCTTCCATAATTTGGTGTATCTGTTTGTGAACTGGCTGGAAAAAGCATCTTTCCAAGCATTTGACAGAGAAATTCATTCATAGTCTTTGTTTTCTGAAAAGGGCCATACACCTAGCAGATCCTCATTCACTGAGTATAACAGGCGCTTTTCTTCAATCTGGAGAACCAATGAGATGTGATAAAGAGAGATTGTCATATCCTTAATGTCTATAGGTATTTTAACCATTTCTAGAGGTTCATTTGAGATATCGTCGTAAGGAATTGATTTCTTATCATAAGAAGGTTTCATATCAGCCAAAATGGATTCTTCAGCACTAAGGGAAGGGTATAGTAAGCATTTGAGAGGTAACAAAATAACTTTTTTGGATCAAATGACCCCTAATTTTGTACCCCGTCTCACAATTTTCAGTAAAAAAATGGGTTTTATAACGGGACTAGAGTGAGTTAGGTAAAAACTGGGCTAAAATGTGAAATTTCCTGAACACATAATAACAGCCTCATATTTTAAGGTGACGTTTTACTTTTTAAGAGTCAACTCATGGGAAGTAAAGGGTTTTTGGGTTACTTGCAATGGTGAGAGGGAAGGTAGTGTATTCTCAGTATCTCTTATACTTTACTTGTGGCAAGTTGAACAGAGAATACCTTAATAACCTTTACTTCAATTAAGATTATTAGGTGGCTTTTCCATAGTCATACTTTATCAAAGTACAATAATCATTTTTTTAATATATAAATAATAAAATGGATTTTTTGGAATAAAAAATTAATGAGAGAAATAGAAACAATTAATCTAACACCCTATCACTAGAAGGATGTTGTATTTTGGGTTGGCAGGAGGTGGAAGATTTAAATAAACAAAAAGATCCATATTGTGAAAATGTTATTCTCAAAATAGTTCTTTCCTCTCAGCATTAATTTATGAACAAATTTTACAAAAGAGTAAGTAAACTAACCACCAACTATCCCCCAACAATTAGTTCACCATTTTCCTCAGATCCCCACCAGCTGTTACAGGGTGGGGCAGCAGCGAAATACCCCATAGCATTTACCATCCAGCGTGAAAATGCGCAAGACTGGACCATCCAGTCTGCCCAAATCCTTAAGCTGGTCTGTGCCACCCAAGGATTTCGACATCTACCTCAATCATACCCAGGTGGTGCCTCAAAGCCCCTGGTGTTCCCCCCCCAGAGCAGCATGCATTTTGGCCTTAGGTTCAAATATTAGAAGTTATTCCCATACCACGATAAAAAATAATTTAATAAGCTCAGATGGTTATGGAACCCACCAGCTTCATAGACTTTTTCTCTTTGAGGGTATTTTGATCTTTGCTTAATTAAGGAAGCTGATGCTACCACTGTCACAACTGTGCCCCTGGTGTTCAAGGCACCCCTCTCCCTACCACTCTCACCTGGCTTCCTGCAGACACCACTATGGTGGTTCAGTTAGCTGGTTTTCCTTCCAATTCCCCCTGTATTGATACATCTGGAGCTGATGGTTGGTTTGGCCATTTACAGCTTGGACCCCATCCTTTAGTTTGTGGTCCCAAAGGAGGCCACACATCTTGCAGGGCCTTGGCGTTTGACACATCATGCCCAAAATTTAAGCAAATCCTCTAGATGATTCCCGCATTCCATTATCCCTTCTATCTCTGACCATTCATTCTGAGCCCATGTCAAGGGTGGCTGTATGATCTGTCCAGCTTGTCTTGAGTTGGGCACTTGAAAAAAAAATGCCCATTCTTTGCCGCTTCCATTGGCTCCAAGTCCATCTCCACTGGCACCCAACCTGCTGCCAATCTTGCATAATTTCCTTTTTAGGGCAGCATCTTGCCCGCTCCTCCAAAGCTTGCTTTTGCCACGTTTCCCATAGCAGCCAATCAGGCTCCTAATCAGACCACACCCACACATCCCAGCCAATCAAGAAGTGGCTTGGACTAAAGTTCAATTAAGTGTTCCTCCCATTTGTCATCAAACCACAAACCTTTTCTGAAGCCCCAATCCAGTATAATAAGAATTACTGGACTTTATTGTCCAAGGTTTCTGAATTGGGTGAGATTATTGAACCATTCACATTCACTATTGATTGATTTTTATAAACAAAATTATGACAATCAGTTCCCTTATCAGAACTACATTCCTCAAATTGATCAGAGCACCATTACGCTCTGACCATCAGCTTGCTGTTGAAGTGTATGACTTGCCTGACTGCCGTCCATTCTGCAAAGCTGTCACCAAGTTGGTTATGTTTACTGCTGGTGATCCCACCTCCATTGTCCCAGATCACCTCTCTGCAGCAAGTAAGTGAAACCTCCTTATTTTAACACAAGAACTTCCGTGAATAAGTCTTGAATGTCATAGCAGTGTCCAAGGACCTCAAGGCAAAGATCACCCACTTCAACGTCGCCACCCCATAAAGCTCTCCTGAAGCACAGCTACAGGCTGAGAAAAATATGATTAATTACATCACTGCTTTTGCTGCAGTGCATGGTGACTTCCTGGAACTCCCTTAGGCAATATCAAGCCCACACTGCTGATTCCCCCACTCCCTTACTTTCTGCCTGGCCCCATAATTTCTAAATAATGACGAAGCTGAGGAGCCTCCTGAGTCCCCTCCCCTCCGCCATGGTCATCTAATAATCCACCATTGACATCCTGGTTGGTTTTTTAAAAGTTAGTTTTTGGTGCCATTTTGCTTATTTGATCATTTTAATCTGTTTTATTCTTCTTGAGTCTCTTTTTGGTAAGTTCCATCCCTAGTCAGCTTACCTCAAGTAAAGGAAATGTTATTCTCAACTAATCTGAATGGGGATATAAACAGCCCATTATGATACTGGGGTACAATTGCATTTGATCAACCTTACTGTCCTGGGAGGAATTAATCCTCATTTTTAATAACAAACTTTGTTTTGACATTACCCAAACTTGACTCAATTGAATTTTGCCACCTACTTTTCCCATTTTATATACTACACGTTACGTTTTGAAAGATATTTCTTGTTTATTTGAGGTAAGTCAACCAGGGAATGGACATTACTGAAACTAAAACTAAAAGTTAAAAACTAACTTAAATAATTAGTTCAAACAACACGCCCAAATGAGCAGATTGAGTGAACCACTTCTAATAAAAATGACCAACCAGGTAGGCAGTGGAAACCGCTTATCCCTCCATGACGTAAGGGGAGGGGGATTGGGGGGCTCATCTTTGGCAGCAGCTTCTTCCTCCCATAGTAAAGTGCATGTCAAGGCAAACAGTAAGGACGTTGGGGCATCTGCGTCATGTGGTTCTATATCGCTAATAATTGGTATTTCATGGAAATTGCCAGTTAGGAAAATGGCACTGATATATTTGGCTAAAGCTTTTTCAGCTTTAATGTGGGTATCTGGGTGTTTAACAAATGTGGAGATGTTGGTTCAGGTGATTTTAGCTTTTGGGTTCCGTGCTATAGTTACCACGTTCTGGATGTCATAGTTCACATTTTTGTGTAACTGTTTTACTGTGACTTTACTCTTTTGAGTAAGACTTTCAGGGATAACAGGAGGTGAAATTCCTTCTGTAGGAATCGCCACTGATTTGGCAACAGCTTTATGAAGGGGACGACAATCTGGTGTTGCAGCTGCTTTGACTGCAAGCTGGTGATCACTGCAAAATGATTAAGCATTTTGCTGTGGGGTATATAGTTGAGGAGGGTATTTGGCGTCCCATTCTGCATTAACAAACTGCTCGATTTGCAGAGATGGTTCTTCAATGAGCTTACCTGATTCATCAATTTCAGCCAATAACTCCCATGGGTTTTGGTTGAATTGAATTGGGGAATCTGCATATGGTTGAGGTTTGGTTGATTTGGTGGAGGAAGCATGGGATCAAACTGGGATTTAATCTGATGCTTGATTGGAGGAATTATGTGTGGCATTAGAGTGAGGAGGAGGCTGATTGGTGGCTGCAGGTGCAGCTGCAGCTTCCAGTTTTGGGGGAGGGGGAGTTAGGATTGTGCCTCATGCTGGAACTTGTATGGGGTGGGCTTCAGATTGGAGGTCAGCGGACAAGTCATCCAATCCATCAGAAGTGGTTAAGGAGGGGCACTTGCATTTTAAGTGGTCCAACTCAAAACATGATGGACAGATTGTCTGCCTGCCCTCAATGCAGGCCAAAATGGATGGTCAGGCGCTAAAGGAATAACGGAGTGTGGCAGAATTGACATGGCAATTTTACTGAATTCAGGGCTGATTGTGGCATATGCCTGAGGCCCAGTGAGTCGTGTGGCCCAATTTGGGACCACAAATTGTAAGATGAGGTTGGAGCCATAGGCTGCCAAACCGTCCATCAGCTCCTGATGGAGCACTTCAGGGGGAGGTGGGTGGGCAAACTAGAAAACTGGACCACCAAAAATGGTGTACGCTGGGAGCCAGGTCCAAGTTGTGGGAAGAGGGGTGACCTGGAATACCAGGGGCACATTTGCTGCAATGGCAGCGTCAGCTTCACAGGTGAAGCCAAGGTCAAAATACCCCTTATAGGGGTGATAATCTATAAATCCAGCGGGTGTCATCACCGCCTGTGCCATTTTGATAATGTCTTGGTCATGGTATGGGAATAGTTTCCCATATTTGACCCTTAGGCCGTAGTGCATGTTGCTCTGGGGGAGCACCAGGGGGCAGCAAGGTACCACTTGGGTATGAGCAAGGTGGGCTTTGAGATCCTTGGGAGGAACAAATCGTCCCATGAGTTTGGAATGACTGGGTGAACCAGACTGAGCACATTTTCCTGCTGGACGTAAAATGGTGGTGGAGTTTTACCACTGCCCACACTGGAGCAGCTGGCGGAGAATCCAAGGACATTGGAGTAAAACTACAATGGGCGATTACAATTTGCTTTATTAATTCATGTAATTTTGATTGGAAAATTATGCCAAGTGGAAAGAGAGCAAAATATGTTTTGGCAGATATCAAGTATAAATATGTATAATATGGTAAAAGATTACACATGATCAAAATACCACTGATGCAATGAGAAGGTAATATGCAATTATCATTTTTTAAGATAGTTTAATATCTAAAAAAATGATAAGTGTCTAGATAAGTATCTTTATTTATTGGTAGAGTTGCATTATCGCCCAATCCAAGGGTTCCTCATTAATCTCTACTAAAATTGCAGAATTGCACTGCTGGTTATTCCCAAAATCCCCTCCTTGTTTTGTCACTTTAGTTCTTATACTAATCACTAGGGATACTCCATTATCTTCTATTAAGTCTGTAGAGGAGTGGGTTTACGATTTTTGCCATGTAGCTGAGTCTGAATTATTGACCCAACTGGTATTTCTCGATATTTGATTTGATGGTGGAGGTTCTAGAAGAAACTATATACAATCATTTATATTTTCCTATGTATTTAATAGTGCAGCATTTGACCGCTATGCCTTAATTCTAGTTTTTATAGTAAAATAACTTTGTTTTCAATATGGCAACTGACTAATAGAAATTTAAATGTCTATTGCTCATTCATAAAAATTCTCTGACATTACCCTTGATTAAGCAATCCTATGCTGGTGAAACCACTTTTTCTTTTACTAATACTCTTCATGTGAAGCGGCAGGGACCATGCTGATGCATTTGCTGCCCAACTGACATCTTATTTTCTGTTGCTTGACTTCCCCAACATCCCCACTGTAGATGAAGCTCCCATAGTGGACATTTTTTCAGGATGATCACAGGAGGCGTCTAGAAGAGGCTAATAGTACAAATATGATTATGATGCAAACATAAAAGTGAATATCTATTTTCTGATTTTTTTACTAGGGTGCTTCTAGTATTATATTAGTATTGTTTTTTTTTTAGTACTAGATGGTCCCAACCCAAGGGGGGGGGGATTCATCGATGTTTTCTTAAGTATTCGAGGTGGGTCGACCTTGGTACAAATATACCACACCCAGATTTTTTTCTAGCCAGTACAGGTTTTGAACTTGTATTGAACAAAACCTGCACTAGGGTGGAAGCAGGAATTACCCTGCCAGGCTAACCACCCTTTTATATTAGTATTGTTATCATTGCCTTTTTTAATTCTTTATGCTATTATTACTAACTTTCATTATTTTATTTTATATTTTATATTTTATATCTCTATATTTATTTTGTATATTTAAATTTTCCTATTTTTATTTTTATAAATCTTTGTTTTTTTTCTTTTTTGACTATCACTTATTGTTTATATGACCAAAGGAACTTTTGGCGCACTTGGTTGAAAATCCAGCTGCTTACCAGCTCCTTGATTGTGTAAGCGTCAAAAGACCTTTTCTCTTTATTTTATTGACATGATCCATATGTTTGTTAGTTTGTTCTTTGTCCAAATCCATACTGTTCATAAAACAGGACATGCTCTCCTATCCTGAACTGTGAAAGTATGCTATGACATTGTTAATTGGATTCATGGTCTTTAATCTTCTTAGACAAAATAGACAAGTATGCTTTGGTCTGGAGTATAATTAGCGTGTACATCAAATTTGCTTGTTAGAATTTCAGATATATCTCATTAGTATCCATACTTATGAGTATAATAGTAAAGCGGGTTTTGGTGCCTCCAATAGAGTAGCTGGAAAGGGCTCTTCCCAGTCAGTGAGTAATAACTGATGTTGTACGTGAAAATTGCAGTGGAGATGAGGGAACTCAAGTTTAACAGTCCATCCACTGCAAGTTTTCTGTATATATTCACTAAGGTTTTATCAACAGGTTCACTGGTTCCATTGTACATGGGGTGGTATGGGGTCATAAATGCTCTGTAAATTTCACTAACGAATATATCTTGGGAGGACATGTGAGGTGAAGTTGTTCCTGTTATCCATGATTATGAACTGTGTGTAGCTGTGGCATTTAATGATGCACATGATTATGAATTTTGTGGTGGTTATAGCTCCTAGGTCCCCTCTCACTTGTGCCTCTACCCCATTTCTTCAGATAGTCTATTGCTACCAAGAAGTACTAGGCGCAATTTAGCCTTGTGTGCATTCATGATAATATCCAGTTGAATGGAGGGCCTTAGGAATCTCAATTAATGCTATAATTTTTCTTTTATAGCTCACCATTTTTCCAGAAGTTATTGCCCTCATCCCATTTAATGATAAAATGACTTGAGGTGGTTCATCTCATATTTTCCACTGATCATTTTTTGTAAAATAATTTGGAAAGATCTGCCATTATAGCAAAAGTTGTTAGTTGCAAAAGACAATTGGCATTCTGCATTGTCTCTTGCCTGAAAACGTTGCACCAATGGGAAATTTTGTATATGGGTCATGGAGCTGGACTCAAGTCTGTCACAGTCTCTTGTGGGGTAGTGGGTTCCTCAGTTTTTAATATGGCAACTGAAGGAGAGATTTCTCTAGGATATAGAAAGTATTCATCTCTAGATCCATTGCTTCCCCAATAACCTGGCTTTTTTCACCATCTCAATTAGCAATGAGTCCTTTAACAAGTTCTTAAGATTTGCTCTGATTGCACTGGAAATGCCTTACTTGGCATCTCATTTGATTTTTATCAATATTACATCACAAGTCCTAGCAATATTCATTTTCAGCCTTTAATTCCTCTTGAAGTAATACAGGCATGTCTACATCATCAAAGGTTATCATCAGTTGGGAATTATGGCACCTGATTTTGCAAACTTGTCTGGATGCATCCTCAAGTTGGTCCATGAGCGATTTTCATTCTTAGAGTAACTTGTCATAAAATTGATGTAGGGGATCCAAGTTAGGTTTAAATCTCGGCATATTCTACCAATTTGGTAAATAGAAGGGGTAAAAGCCTGGATTGGTTTGTGCTACTTAGTGCTTCCCTTTGATCAATTTTAGTCTGATATTTGTTGGTACTTTATGGATCTGAGAAACAAGGTATTCAGGGCTTTTGGCTGCTCTGTGGTTACTCCATTCTCCATGCAGTTGGTTAACGTCAACAGCTACCAAATCTGAGTGGACATTGAAACACTGTTCCAATATAGAGATGTAATCCCTGATGCGCACTACAGTGGTGGCATTTCCCATCACCTAGTCAGTCATCTCCTGTATAAAGTGCTCATTATCACCCCCCAGCGTGGTAAAATTTCTAATCCATTCTTAAGTTAGGCCTTGACAGTTCAAGAGTTACCTAAATCCTTTTTAAGCTCTTGTTTCAGATGAGGCACCAATTGATCCATGCGGTCATGTATATCAGTAATATGGGCATACCCTTGCACAACCGCTCCTCTGACCTAAGTAAACGTTTGATCAAGGCTATCCAGCATAATGTAGCTAACCTTCTGATGGGCTGCACGAATCTCATGATATCATCAATTGTATGTTGTGACTGGCCAACACTTGCAGTAGCTGCCATATTGAGGGTTGCACGTATGCAACTAGGTATTTCAAAATATTTGCTAGGAGATGATATGTCTTATTAGGCTAGTAGTTCTGGTTCTAGGTGGGACGTGTACAGCTCATAATGATGACCTTGATTTCTTTAGTTGAAAACATGCTTACGAAGTTTTATACATTATCTATGTCATAGCGATGGTACCATCTGAGGAGCCACTCCATGATGTTGCAGAGCTGCTTTGAGGTAACATTAGGAAACTATCATATTGTGCTGACTTCATAATTAGGCAGGCTGCAAGTTGTATCTCCATTTAAGCGTCACCTGAGTCAGATGGAGTGCTCAAAATGAAGTGGGAAGGTCCCTTATCTGAGGTCTACATGGACTCACCATTGTGCTTTACTCTGAAAACCCACAAGGTTCCAACGGAGGTAATTGGATTGGTGGTTTAGACTAGTCATGGCTCAAGATATGGTTGTGTTTTAGGTTGAGACATTAAGCCCCCTGTAGTGAGCACCACCATCACGTTTCCAGCAGATAGAAAGTAGAAATGTTTATAATATGGTGGAAAGTTGCACAAAATCAAAATATTACTGATGCAATGAGAAGGCAATAAGATGATTTTCAAGACTACAGATGTAATACCTCGTATCCCTCAATGTTTTGAGGCCAGAAGATTCGAAGTTTTAGGGTGTTGGATTACCTCTTTTTTCTTCTTTTGGTCGAGAAGTCTTTTCCAGATACTACATCTGCAGAGGCAATTCCTAATAAAAATATATCAATTTTATTTAAAATTGTGAAAAGGTGAAAAATTGTAGCATTTCTTTTAGTCCAAGAATCTTTATAAGGGAGTGTGGTTCAGTAAATCCCCAAGCTAAAACATAGACTCATAACAATTTGGGGATTGAGTGGGAGGTTAGTTATTTTGGTATTATAGGATTTGCTCGCCTCATAGATTGGGTTTTAACCCCAATACTAGGGCATGGAATGTCATCAGGATATTTCCCCAATAAGGGCCTAGCTATTTGGCCAACTTGGGTTTATTTCCCATCATTGACCTTGTTCACTTCTTTCCATTTGGGTTGGAATCCTGACAATAATTGCTGTCCCTCAAGATAGTAAAATATAAACAAAAATGATATATGTCTATATAAACTTCTTTATTAACTGTTAAAGTCACACTTCACCCTTTCCAAAGGATCCCTTGCTGATTCCTTCCTGCACCAGCAGAGTTGCACTGTGGATAACATTAAAGTCCCCTTTCTGTTTTGTCATCATATTTTTATACTAATTGTTGGGGCTGCCCACTATTTTCAATTAAGTTTCAGCGGAGTGTGTTTGTAATTTTTGCTGTGTGTCGTAGTCTGAATTTTTCAACTCAGCTGGTAATATCAATATCTAATTCAATAGTAGATTCTGGTGGTAACATATATGACTGTTTATATCTTACTGCCAGATTTTATAAATGGCGGCAATTGACTGTCATGCCTCAATTCCAGTCAACTATATTAAATTTCTTAGTCACTGATCTAACAACTGACTAGACAGTAATTTACATGTCTATTGCTCAGCCATAATGTTTTTATGACAGTACATAGTTGGGATTCTTTTGGTAAACCCTTACACCTAGGGATACCCAAGGTATCAATTTTTACAGATGAAGGTGCCCTTATTTTGAATTTCAATCTAGGAGGGAGTTTAACCTTTGTAATAACTGTTTCTATAATGATTAGTGAAACCTATAATGAATTTACTAATTATTCAAAAGTGTTGTTAAACAGTGTCACAACAAAATTCAGTTTATACTTGGTAATTGCATTAAAGTTTGAGATAGCAGATGGGGTGGTACAACTGCTATCCATCTGCTAAAATTTAGGGGCTTCGCTGCTCATTTACAAATAATAACCCCTATGATAACTTGCACAGGTTCAGTTTTGTGCACTTCTTGCATTGTCTAATGATATATAATATACGATTGATAATAGTCTTCATACTATTATCCATAGTTGAATATATAACCAGTGTTGGTCCAACGCTTGACTGGTATTCCTCCTCAAAATACTCTAGATGTCCTCAGTAGTATTTCATTCCCTTATCCGCTTAACTTGATCCACACTCAGATCCTAGTTTATGGCCTTTCCTATGGTGACATAAAGTCAGTAGCAATTCCCATCTCAGCTCATCTTCTCCTCTCAGTATCATCGATCCTTACTCTTTATCCTTCTAATGAGTCCCCAATTAAATCATACAGCAATAATTTCCTTGAAGATGAATAGAACTAATAGTGAATTTTGCTAAAGTATGTTCTTTTATTAAGTGATTTCTCAGGGGAATTTATAGTGAGAATTTGGCCCCCAACCTCAGTTGGCACTTTATCCTTGAAATGGCAGCTGTTGCCATTAAACTACCCTTTGTTATCGCATCAGCGATGGTCTTCCCAATCCTGGTTAGGATTCCTTCTTTGGTAATCCTTGAGACCTAAAAAGGAAAGAGTCAGAAAACGTGTCCCTAACGTTTTCTACTCGATCCAAGTGAACCAACCATATTTAGTGAGTGACCTGCTCAAGTAATGGTATTTTTTACCCATTATGGCAGGTTGTTAACCAACTGATCAATTTTCTAGTTGCAGGTGGCATCACTCGCCTCACAACTTGCTCCTTAAATTCCCAATAATGTGGTGATATTACCCACCCAATTCCAATTGGTACACCTGATAGTTAATCGTCAATCAACTATTATATGCCCATTTTGTTGGAAACTCTGCCTGACGAGATCTTAAGCATTCACCCAGATCAATCCCTAACAGATCCAAACCAGGCAAGTTACCTAAAATCCCCCAAACATTGTTAACCTGAAATCAGGGTCAACTGATATCCAACTCACTTGCTTTAAGGAATTATTTTTTGGAAATCCATGATAATCTGATTCTGGAAAGGTGGGCAAAAATTCCAACACATCCCCCATCTTGCCTAGATTTCCATTGAGAATAGGATTGGGACAGGAGAATACCACTTCAGCCACCAGGTCAAATACTTCTTAGGTTCTAGTGGAGTAAGGTCAATCTGTACTCAACGCTGCTCAGTACAACCTTTGGCATGAGGCTCACTTCCTCTTCCTCCTTGCTACTGCCTACTCAGAGCGTGCTCCCCATGACCGTTGTTCCAGGATGATCAATTTACTCGTGATGATACAGTTTCCAGGATCTAATTTTCCTCCATCAGAGCATATGACCCGATGTCATATTCAGAATTTAATGTCCAGCGTTCCCAATGTCCTGTTTTTCCTCCTAATCATTGACAGGTGATTCTTGCTGTCAATGTTTGTTTCATGGCACAATTAAGAATGCTTATTTATATTATCTCTTGTTAATTTTTCATAATAACTTCTTAGCTCATATCATTCTTAATTCTTTTCTGGATAGCTTATCTCATTAATTTTAAGATTTATTTCTCTGATATTAGAGCTTAATCGATTCCAGAGTGTATAATTCCAACTATTATAAAAGTCCAATATCCGCCCTTTTGTCCAGCTCATATGTCAAATATGAAGTCTCAGTATCAACAACTGCTTGACAGCATGTCTGATAAAGATGTTTGGCTCTTCCAACTGATGAGTTGATCTTCATGATAAAACCTCTTCTATGGTCCCCCTAGGACTCATATTTCCAGTCAAGTACCCATGACCAGTCCTTCCATGAAATTATCAGAAATGGTATCCAACTCTAATGAAACCAGGTTAGCAATTGTCTCAAAAAACTCGTAACCAAATCTCCTTCTGTTTTTGATTCCTGAGCTAAACTTTGAAAATTTCCTGTATTTTGCTCCATTCGCAGATACTCCTACAATCATTGTTGATCCTCCTTAAGCAATGCCCTCCGCTCTCAATTGATCATACTCACCAGATCAGACTTGCTTCCAGAGTTCTTTTTCTGACTCATCCAGTTTTACAAACCAGCTGTTCTGTCAACCAAACTAGCCATCAGAAACTGCAAAGATTTTGAACTCCCCTACGCAGACTTGAGGACCCAAGTAACTAGGGCTCTATCCGTAGCTCTGAACCCCTCCAATCTCAAAAGCATCCTAGTTCAAGATGTTGCAGCCTATGCTCTTTACTTTGCCAGCTAAATTCTTTGAAGTTGGACCACAAAGCTTCCAGCCTCTTCTGGCTTCCATTGCTTATTCTGCTTTTGCTTTCATGAAATTTGTAGTCATTATCTGCAGGATGCCATCCGCTTCCTGCATGACTATCTTGTTTAAGGCGAATCCCATTGGTCCCTTCCTCTAATGGCTTTGACTGGGGGAATGATTTGTTAACCTCCACCTAGTATTCCTTTCTTGAAACCAGCCCTTATGTCCAATATTCTTGATGAAGCCCGTTGGCAAGTGCTCAAGACCAATCTTCTGGCTCCAGTGCCATATCAGGATTACTCAGGGTTATTTGCTGACTGCCTCTTCTTTTTCTGTTGCTTCCATCCATAATCTGGGATATTGTCTTTGGCAAGTACTGACATTTCAATCTCTCTTCCCCTAGTCACGTTCTCACAGGGATCAGCCTCTGCTCAGAAAGCTTGGCTTCAAGTAGGTCTAGACCTTGCTAGCGTCTGATCTCACGTAGATTTCGATGGTTTATTTACTCCTACTGTGATGCATCCTCCCTCCCCCAAGAAGAAACATGAAACATATCATCCCCAAGTTGAGGATAACTAATAAAAAATATAAAAAATATATCATTTTTCTATGCATTTTTTTCCTTTTTTATATGGGACATAACCTTCACTAGGTTCAGTGGTCCCTCTTTCTTATTTATTCCCTCAAACTGGTTCTGAGGTCTTAGTTTTTTGAGACTTTCCATCTAGTTTAGTTCAGAGGTCCTTTTTTGGACTTAACCAAATCATCAGGACATAACCATCTTATTGGGTCAGTGGTCCTCTGGGAACAATCTTTTTATTGTTTTTGTTTATGATCTACTGCTTTAGATACTTAGCATGGACTCAATTCATAATTCTTCCATCCAAGAGGTACTTGATGAATAGCCATCTATTGCCATCTTGGCAATAATCGAGTGTACCCAACCACAATTCATCTAGCTTGTTTCTTCTCATGAAACCATGAATATTTCAATAGGCAACTATTTTGTCTATTTAGTATTTTGATAAAACTGATCATCTTGTCATCCATTGTTTTTGCCTTGATCCTTTTCTTCAAGGTCATATTGAATGCTTGCAATTGCATCTCAATCAGGATATTTAACAATTAGATCAGGTACTGCTTGTCACTTATCCCTGAAGTTAGTTCCACCACCAAATATAGAATTGGTGGCAACGCAGCCTTTCTTACATATAGCAACTCAAACGGCGTTTTCCCGTTGCTGTATAATGACTTATGTTGTATGTGAACTCACAAAACTAAGGTACATTCCCCATGCAGAAGTTCTCCCTGCAGCCAGCCTTCTTAGCATCACATCCAACACTCCATTGACCCATTCTACCATCCCATTCATCTCCGGCTTGTAAGATACTTACACAACTCCTTGGATCCCCATTATTTCATTTAATCGCAGGATTATATGAAATGTGAAACTTGTTCCATTATTGCTCAACAAGACCTGCGGGCATCCATTTCAATATAAAATTTGATCCAGGATAAACCTTGCAGTGCTTATAGCGTCTACTTTCGCCAGGTCCTTCATTTTAACCCATCTTTTCAAATGGTCAATTGTAACTGTGATGTATTTGACTCCCCCAGTACTTATGGTTAATGATCCTATCACGTTAATGGACACCATATTTTAAGAAAATCCTCAAAGGATCAGTCAATATCTTGTCATGTTCTTGTGAGGCTTGTGCAACTGGAACTCTACAAAAACAAGCAAGATAATACGCTACAATGTAGTTGATGGACTCCCAATAGTAATACTGGTGAATGTGATCAGTTGCTTTCTGTTAGCCTCTATGCCCGACAACCTTATGAGCAACTAGAATGATAGCCACTTGTTTTGATGGCTTTAGAAATAATAATTATTTCCCATCAGTCATCTTAAAAACTTGTCCATCCATGGTCTCAGTGTTTTCCATCACTTTTCAAAGCGCAACTGTATTTCTTGGGGTTCATTCCTGATTTCTCCTTTGACCATTCTCTGTAATAGCTCATCCGCTTGCTGGTATACCACTTGGACCTGTGGTAACCTTGATAATCCATCTGCATTCTGATTAGAAGCTCCATCTTGGTGGAGTATCTCATAATTGTAATCCTGTAGCTTTAGTGCCCATTGGGCCAGTTGTCCTTCTGGTTCTCTTAGATTGTTTAGCCAATGCAACAAGGAGTGGTCTGTCACTAATTTATAATGCCTAGCATGAATATACACCTGAAACTGTTTACAGGAATAAATTACGCAAGGCATTCACGCTCAGTCACTGTGTAATTCCTCTTAGCTGCTGAGAATGTCTGGCTCACATACACTACTGGATGTTTGTCCCCAAGTTCATCCGCTTGGCTCAGGATGGCGCTGATTTCTGTTAACAAAGCGTAAGTTAGTATTATAAATTCTTAATTGAAATTCAGATATTTCGAATTTGGAGAATCCATCAAACACCGGTGTAATTCATTAAAAGAACTCTGGGCCACTCCACTCCAAAAGAATCCTTTTTTGATCTTTCAGCAAATTAAATAGGGGCTCAGAGATTCTCACAAAAACCTGTATGAATCTTTGATAGTATTCAAACATTTCCAGGGAACACTTGGGTATCTTGGGCATTTTTTGGCATAGCCATTCGCTCTATGGCTTCAATTTTATGGGCTTGCGGCTGCAGTCCACTAGAGTTGATAAAGAATCCCAGTTATTCCAACTCTTTCTTAAAAAGTGACACTTTCTTAGCTTGATCAACAGGTTGGCTGTGGACAGACTCTTAGAGACTTTTTCCATGCGGTGTAACTGATCAGTAAATGTCCTACTGAGCACATTTATATTGTACAAGTACAATAGGATGCATGACATCTTCAGGTCATTTAAAATGGCGTCCATGTCCATCTGGAACGTCACAGGCGCGTTTCATAGACCCTGGGGCATCCTTGTCAGTTGATATAGCCCCTGCGCAGTAATAATCGCACATTTCTTTTAATCTTCCATTAGCAAATTGATTTGCCAATATCCAGATATTAAATCCATTACAGAGAAATACTTCGCTTCTCCCAATTGATCTAGCGCATTGGTGATTTATGGTAGTGTATACAAATCCTTCTTCATAAACTTGTTCAGCTTCCAATGCTCAATCGCCAACAATTAGAGCTGTTCTTTCTCTTCACAATTAGGGTAGGGCTTGCTCAGGGACTCAATGATAGAACTAGAGGCCCATGCTTTACTAGTTTACTGATTTCCTCCTCCACTACTGCTTTAGCCGCCTTCAACTGTTGAATCAGTCTCATCATTATTGTCAAATTTTCCCTGGTGTCAACTTTGTGGATTAAATTTCTCGTGCATCTAAAATATTAATCCTAAGCAAATACTTCCTGATACTTGTCAAATAATTTGAGAACCTCCTCCTGCTGTCTGTCCATCATATCAGCGAGTTGCTCTTGATTGACCAATAAATCTATGCTCTTAGTCACCCATGCTGATAATCCCATCTCATCAAGGTCCCAAAAACTTAGAATTCCCTCAATTTCACCGTCAGGATTAAATGAACAAACGCAATGATCTTATTCTTCTCAATATTTATCAGTTTTTCACTCAAATTCTTCAGGAGAACTTTGATTTCTCCATGACCTGGCATAATTATTCCAGGAGCCACCCAAGGCTCTACTCTGGACTTCTTCCAGGGACTTCCAACTTCTCCATACAGCAGCTCAGGTATATCCAATGTCAACCTCATGTCAACTATAATCTGCAATACTGGCAGTATGGTCCTCAAATTCTTTATCCTCAATGGAATTCCCCAATTTTCCAGATTTCCATCAGCATTTCTTGTCATTTTCAGTCAACTAATTGGTAACAAATTGAAACAATTTTATCATCATAAATCAGATTGATGAAGTTTTTCCTCCTGGTCAGTGGAGCTTCACCATCTTTCTGATAAACAATTGTATACTCTGACCCAATATGACCAACTTATCCTCTTCAAAGTTACATTTAACTCTGTACTTCCATAGAAGCTCCATCCCAATCAGAATATCATAATTTTGGTTGGCCAAAACTATTTCTGGGGAACATACTACTAAGGATCCAAATTGGAGTGGAAGAGCACTATACACTCCACAAGAAATGGTGGTGTTTGGCCTATCTGTCCCATATTCTTTTCTGTGTTATAAATTGAGCGAGATCCTCATCTTCTTAACCAGCTTGGTCAAGACAATATTGATAGGCGCTCCACTGTCAAAAATCACCCACACCTGTACTTAATTAATCAGTAATCTATATATTTATACTTGGAGTATTGTAACATGTATTTACTGAGTGTATATCAACATTATTTGCTGAAACGGTGGTGTGATTTATCTGTGTTGATAGATCAGGAAATGATTCCTTGATCACACTAAGGGGGATAGACAGGTTCGCCTCATCTAATTTGACCTCATTCAATAATTCCAGATTCTCTGCAGCTCAAATATTATCCTCCAGTTGTTGCTCATATGGCCAAGCAACTTAATTATTAATTTCATGGTCAATCCCCTTCACTCAGGCTCTGGTTACTGCGTTCACATCCAAATTGACCACTTGATATGTTTGATCCTACACATCTTCATTGACAAATAGATCACTAGTGTCAATTTCTTCATGTATTATATCAGGAACAGATTTTTACGCAGCTCTAGACTGTTCCCCATCTAGGCTACGGGCCATTTTCTCAACTCCTGTGTGGGTTTTTACTCTTTTGCCTGGACCACATTGATATGTTCCTTTACCTTCTTTCAGTGAACAGTGAAATGTCCTCTTCCTCCACACTAATAACAGCATTTTTCTTTCTTATTAATCTGCTTAAACTCTTTGTGCTTATTTCCCAGCACAGTTTGATTATTGGACTCCTTAGCACCCTTGATCCCCTTATAGGATTCAAATTTTTACTAGCTCAGTTTGAAACTTCTATCAGGGGCATTGAATGTAGCTCTTGATATTTTCATATGATCCACCATCTGCGAGGTGGTAATCTTGGTAGCAAACATGGAAGACATCATTTAATGTAAATTGCAATAGGGCCAAAGGGCCACTTGAAGAGCGATCTTTACATCAAAATCATCTAGCACTTTTTCTCTGACCAAGGTCTAAAATTTTTTGGTAGAAACAAGCAGCAAAACTTGCTAAGGATTTATCCTTCTGAAATTGGATTTTCATTAATACTTGCTTGCACTTTGACATGCACGTGGGACTTCCAAATTCTTTCATGATGGCCGCCTTGGCCTCTGAGCATGACCAGCTGTCCCCCTCTAGATGGGGTAACACTAGGTTCTGATAATTGGTTTCTAAACAGTTCATCACTGTCAAAGCGTTTTAACAATCACCATAACTGAACATTGTCATGTCAAATAATTGGAAAAATGCAGGGGCGTTATCACAGTGGAAAGTAGGTAATTTTGGTGTAGCTTTAAATTCTTCCAAAATTTCTCTAGCCACCACTCTTGGTTTTGCTAATTGACTAACTTGAGAAGTGATTTTGGGTGTCATCTCCAAAATGGCTGTGAATGTGATCAGCATATTTTGTGGAATGGTTGCCTTCCCAATTGGAGCTCTTGAGGTCCTTTCTTCAGCGTTGGTTACCACATAGGACTCACATTCACATTTCTGGGTCCTCAACTCCTTGACCTGCTTAATCATCTGCTCTATATCTGTGGTAAATGCCCTAATTGAATGCAATCCTCTTCATGTTCCATTTTCAAGAATAAACTTCTTGAACTAAATCTCCTTCCTTTTTCTTTAATGATGTTACTTTTCCTTTTAACTCATTTATGAAAACTAGAGACATCTCAACTCCTTGCTCAACCTTGGTAACTCTCTCCTCAAAGGCAGCAAATTATTGATGATTGCAGAACTCAAAGCGTTCTTGTTGACAGTTGCCAGCTCCATACAAAGTTTTCTTAACTTGTCCTTGTAAGATATCTTGTCCTAGTATATCCTACTCAACTACAACCCTGGTATTGAGCACCAGTTGTTAAAATTGAGGGGCTTTGCTGCTTGTGAATGAATATTAACCCCTAAAATGATAATTTTCACAGGTTCATTTTTGAGCACTCCTTGCGTTGTCTGATGATATATGATATATGATCAATAATAGTATTAAGACTATTATCCATAATTGAGTAGATAACCAGTGTTGATCTAACGCTTGACTGATTTCTCTTCAAAGTACTCTAGATGTTTTAGTAAGGATTTATCCCCTTATCCGCTTAAAAATGATCTATAGTTAGATCCTAGCTTATGACCTTTCCTCTGGTGACATGAAGTCTGTCATATTCTTGTGGTTGACCTGAAAATAAACCCTTTGACAACCAACAGATTGGGCCAATTATCCTCACAATACTCAAACTAATACTCTAATTCTCAACTTAAAAAGCCTATTGCAATTACAAGGCACAGGCCAATTATATTAACAAATTTAATTTATTTATTCTATCAAAAGCTCAGGACAAATACACTTGCAGATTCTGGCCAATTGTCACTGCACCAAAACTTGGCAATTAGTCCCAACTAATTGGGACCAAAATAATTAATAGCATAAAAAATCGTTTGGGGATCAACCCAAAGATAACATCTACAAATGTCATGGACAAATAGACATTAAAAGTAATCAATTTCCTTCCCTAGGGCGAAATTTGTATGTTGATCCTTGTATTGGCACAATAGCACTTGCACATGAACTTCCCAAACAGGAGTACCTAGTACTATCAAGAGGTCCTGTTGACATCCTAATTAGGGAGTTGTTTCCATCAGTTATATGATGAAAACACAAATTGAGCTGGTCCTAAGAATAATTTTCTGCCTATGGCAAATCTTGTATGTCAATCCTCATAATTGGCATGATATTGCTTGCACATGGACTGCTCAAATGAGAGTACCTAGTGCTATCAAGAGAGGCCTGCTGACGTGTCAATTAATGGTGCATCATTTATAAAATTGATGCCAAAATATCTCAGAATTTGTTTTTGTCAGCAGTATGACAAAACTCATATCAAGATGATCCTAGGACAATTTTGCACACTTGTTGTTGCAATTCTCATCCCTGAAATCCTCTCAAATATGAGAGTATTTTACCCACTAATAAACCTAACAATAGTCATAGTCATATTAAGCAAGGGCTTAACTGAGGTGAAAAATAATCTGTTGAAATTGTGTGCTCAAATGTGGCAGGAGATGCCCTAGAGTATAAATTCTGTCATCTGGCCTAATGAATTTTTATCAAATAAATATCATCTAATAAAGATATTTTATTTTATTTTTTCCTGGTTTTTATCAGAATATTTTCTTTGGATAGTGTCAACAAGCTGGAAGTGCAAAATCCACAGCTTGTAACTTTGCCTGCCTCAGAAGAAGTTCCCAATTATGAAAAGAAAATTAAGCCTGAAATTGACCAGAAGAGTTGGGGCTATTTGAATACGCCTAATGAGTTTCCAAACAGTCAAAATATTGTAAGCCACTGGCAAAATTGAGGATCATTCAGCCAAACTTTATCCCAATTAAGCATGCAGGATCTAAATTATTAAGCAAGTGATCCTCAGAATTTAACAAAGTTAGCAGCAATTCCCATCTCAGCTCAGCTTCTCTTCTCAGGATCCTCAATCATTACTCTTTATCCTTCTAAAGAGTCCCCAATTAAAGCACACAGCAATAATTTCCTTAAAGAAGAATAGAACTAATAGTGAATTCTGTTTAAGTCTGATTTTTTATTAATTGAATTCTCAGGGTAATTTATAGAAGGAATTTGGTGCCAAACCCTCAGTTGGCATCTCAATGATGAAATGACAGCCATTTTCAAGAATCACCCTTTGTCATCTCATCAGCAATGGTCTTCCCTATCTGGGTTAGGATTTCTTCATTGGATATCCTTGAGACCTAAACAGAAAGGGTCAGAAAGCGTGACCTTAACATATTCTACTAAATCTCAGTGAATCAACCATATTTGGCAAGCAACCTTCTTAGGTAATGGGTCTTGTTACCTATTATGGCAGGTTGCAAACCAACTGATCAATTTGCTAGTTGCAGGTGGCATCACTCACCTTGCAACTTGCTCCTTAAATTCCCAATCATTCAGTGATGAAATCCAACTGATTTCAAATTGGTACACCAGATAGTTAATCAGCAATCAACTATCAGATGCCCTAATTTCATTGGCAAATCTGCCCAACAAGATCTTAAGCTTTCACTCAGATTGATCCCTGACACATCTTAACCAGGCAAATAATCTAAAATCCCCCAAACATTGTTAACCCAAAATTGGGGTCAACCAATATCCAATTCACTCACTATAGAGAATTATCCCCTAGAAATCCATGGTAATCTAGATTGCTGTAAAGGTGGGCAAAAATTTCAACACCATCTCTCATCTAGGATGTTCCTTAGATCCTTTGAGTTGGGTCAGGTGGAGTGACTTAGAGTTAGCGCTTTTTTTTGGATTTGAAGGGGTGCATGGTCCTATCCATCTTGATATCTGGGTCATGGAATCTTACAGTAATAGGGTTTAAAGGCCACCACTCTGTTATTGGGCTGCAGTCTCTTCTCAAGTTACAGGTTCCTGGGTTTGCACTTGAAAGGTGAGAGTCATAATGTAAAACATTGCATGGATTGGGGCCAAGAGAGTAGATGGTGAGTATCATGCTCAGCTGCCCCATATTTTGCTTTCCCTAAACTTTTTAAAAGTTAGAAGAGTGTGATATGCTCGATCCTCAAAGTTCCCAGCACTTGATTGACAGCAAAAAAATTAGTAAAATTGATAATTATAATGGGTAATGAAAAGGGAGTTGGAATCTGGATTAGAGATTTTTAAAAATTATATCAAAATTGCCAGACCCTACACTAAAGTTTGAAATAATAGGGAAGAGAGATTGGGACCATCTAGTACTAAAAAAATAGGGAAGAGAGATTTGGGGAAATTGGATAATTTTTGAATTGGGCTGCAGTTTAGGGTAGAACTTGCCTGGAGTAAACTTGCTATTTGATGATGTAGTTGTTAGATTTTGATACTCAAGAGCCTTGTCATATTAACATAAAACCAGCTATGCATGGTAGGGATTGGTGTAGGCTTTATATAGAAAATAAGATACTAGGCCCTACCTGGCTTATCGCCTTTTTAGGGAGGGCCTAACTGTTCTGACTGCCTGAAATGATACCTAGGCTCATTACAGTTATGCAGCGGAGGTTGCTTTTCAGAGGTCATCCCTGTACCAACATCTTGAGTTATCGTACTTGCTTTGACAGGTATTCATCTGTGCAGTGAACTTTGAGGGAGGACTGATCAGCTTTATTTTCAAGTTAGTCTCACCCTCAGGTAAATCTCCCTCTATTTCAGTATTTCTGGTTATCAATTTATTTAACCAGTGGCTGGCTAGGTGTGTATATTGGCAGCAGATTCTGATCACATGACCTGAGTATGACTGTTGTAATATGAGGATAGCATTAAGGTACAGTTCTTCTATCACATTAAACTATTTTAATGACTGTTAATCTATATTGTTGCAGCGTTGGCTGCCTGATTATTGCTATTATAATAAGAGGTCTTATAAACTTATGTAGAAATTGGTTAAAATTGATGCAGTCTTTGAGTGGCATAGTCAAATATGAAACTTAGTGTGGGCACGTTTATTGCTATTCATCCCAGGTGTCACATGGGAGGTTGTCAATGTACCATCAAATTGCTGCACCTATAAGGATAATTGGCACTTCTTAGTTTCACTGTCAGTTGCTCAATTTTTAATCATCTTCCTATGAGATAGGCTTTTAACCACTCATCAATTGGGAATCTTTGGACTTTTTTAGCATTTGCTAAGTGGAGAGTGGTATCATTGTTAAAGTTGCAGCTTGGCTCTGATAGGCGTTCTCAAATAAAACACCCTGGCAGGATCACCAATTTGTCACAGAGGTAGCAGATTTTACAACATGTTGCCAGATGGGTAGCACAAATTATCCTGGTTCACCAGTTTGTTATTTGGGTGGTCATCATTGTCGCTTTGGTGTTTTATCATGTCAAACAACCAGAGAAAAGTTTTTTATTATAATAGATAGAATAAGATTTAAAATTTATATGAACTCTATAATCGCTCACCCTAACTTAAAATTGGGAGCTTTTATACCCGTTTCCAGTTTTTTCAAAGCCTTGAACATTCCAAGATGATTCGCGGAACTCGGGATAAAGGGGAATATTTCTCGACCGTTTAGTTTGAAGAAATGTTGAAATTCGGCGAATCGCTAAAACGGTTTGATATCGTCCAACTTATAAACTGTACCGCCTCAAGATGGAATCGGCCTGGATAGCTTTATCGGAAAGTTGTAATGGATTCATCTTACAACTGAAAAGGTCGATTGCCATGTAATATAATTTGGATTTTGGGTTAAATTGAAACTATAGATAGGTCGATAAACTTTAACGATACATGAAACAGATCTAACAACTTTATAAGCCAATTTTTAGATTGGTTGTTAACCTGATCAAGCTTATTTTTTATAGGATGGTTAGGCTAACCCATAAGCTTTACCATCTCAGAGATATGAAGTTGTTAGATGGGTGATCAGATGACCTTTATTCAAAATTTAATCTTCGATGGATTATAAGTCCTTCATAGCGCAACTCTGAAAAAGGTTAAAAATTATATTTGATCGATCACCCCTTAAACGGATCGTAACGGGTGTTTAACTTGGAGCCTTCAATTTTTTAATGAAAATGAAAGTGTCCGACCTAATTCAAACTGTGAATATTTGAATTAGAAAACCTTTTAACTTTTTTAATAGTGAACCTCCAGTTTGCTTATCAAATTCAACCATTTAATTAAGTATCCAATTTGACCCACTCATCGTAGCCCTCATATAACAACCTTTATCTATTAAAAGCTCATGAGTTAGAATCGCCAAACTCCGACGTAAACCTCCACCCTCTTGAAGTCGCGTCAGAGTGATTTAGACGCGACTTTTAAAATTACTGACGGTTTAAAAGTCACGAGTTATCGTCAACTTGTAAAAGTTAACCTTTAAAAATTAACCGCCGATCGGTTCTACCCCCATAGCTTTACCCTTACCTTATTAGCCCCACCAGCTTCACAATTAAAGGTTTGGGGGATCCTAATCAAACCTATAGCTTTATTTTAAGGATGGCTTTAATTTCATCACACCGTTCGTATCATCTCAAACTCCACCCATCGCCATCGTTTAGTTGGCTAGTATTCAACAAACATCCGGCGTTATTAACGTCACATGATAAAGTTTAATATCTAAAGTTGACATTTGGATAAAATTTATTACCATTTTAAAGTCCATACTTGAATAAATTTATCAACATCTAAAGTTCATAGTTGAGCGATCGTTAGATCGTTAAAATTAAGTAATTTATTGTAAGATGGAATAGAATCGAACCCATAACATCAAGTTGGAAGTTTTAGGAACCGATTTAGATTTGTAACCCTCACCCGGATCTTTTGGTGAGGGTGAGGGTGAGGAGGAGCGCAACCCCGACGAGTTGGGCGAGGGAGAAGATGAGGAAGAGGTAGAGGGGGCCGATGAGCTGCATCAGCGGGGTGCTGAACGAGGTCACCGCCCCCGAAACGACGTTACGCATGAAGTTTGTGCACGCGGTGACCGAGGATGCCTTGGTGGGGAGCAGGTCGGTCAGGTAGGTGCTGGTGACCGTGAACACGTTGGCCATCCCCAACCCTACCAGGAATTGGGCGGTTAGGGTGAGGGAGAGATGGTAGTGGAGCTGGATGAATAGCCCGTTGAGGAAGAGTCCAACCATGATCAGAGCTGCCCCCGACCAGCATGCGTGGAGGCGCGATTCGGGGCCGTTGGCGGTGCGGGGGGAGTTGTAGGCCCAGTCGCCGAGGGAGCCGCCGAGGTAGGATCCCATAACGTTCCCCGAACCGATGGCCAGATACGATAGGCCCGTCAAAAGCGAGGAGAGATGGTACTGCTCGTGCATGATGCGGGAGTGGGAGACGGAGATGTTGTAGTAGGAGCCATAGATGATGCCGGCGTACAGCAGCATGGCCAGCACGCGAGGGAATCGGAAAAGGGCCAAGGTCTGAAGCGGGTTGGCCACGCTCCCCTTGGCGCGGAATCCGGGCCACTTCGAGGACGATTGGAACCGCAGCCCACCCGACGGGCGGGGAGGGTCTCCGGGAGGAATACGATGGTGGCGATCAGCAGGACGGCGGACGCGATCGCGAGGAACCAGAACACGTCACGCCAATGGCCGTACTGGTTAATGATCCCGCCCACCAACGGCCCAAGCGACGGGCCAAACATGGGCCCGATGAAGAAGACCCCCATCGCTCTCCCCTTCTCGTGCGGCGAGTAGATGTCGGAGATGGTCCCGATCCCCGACACGGAGCAGGCCGAGGCCCCCACCGCTTTCAGCACGCGCATAACGATCAGCACCTCCAGCGTTGGGGATAGGCCGCACCCCAAGCTGGAGAGCACCAAAATCAACTGGGATACGATGGCAACCCACCGCCTCCCGCTGCTATCGGCCATGGCCCCCAAAAGAGGGGGGCGACCCCCACTGTCACGAGGTACGCCGACACGCTCAAGTCGACGTCCTGCCTCGACGCGTTAAGGTCATTTTCGATGCGCAACAGCGAAGGCAGGTAGATGGTGGACGCCATGGGGGCCAACAGCCCCGACAGCGTCACCAAACCGAGGATCAGACCACGGCGATAGGGTTTAGGTTGGGAGATGAATTCTTGAGCAGCTTGACTCATATCGATATTACTTTATTGTAGGTTGATATATATCCCTTCGGTGACTTCATTTCATCTGCGCATCCATAAAAGGATTCTAGTGGATTAGCTACCTGCGCATCCAGATGCTTCTAAATCCTAACCAACTTCATCCAAGGTAATCAATGTTTTCGGTACAGCCATTTATGCCCAATTCGATCAGGTTATAAATCGATGGTTCCGTATAGTTTAAGTTTCGAATTGGATGACGGCGATTCGTTTAAAACCGTACGGGATTCGAACTCCTATCCAATCAAATTATTCATGATTGAGCGTTTAAAACCCCGACGGACCCAATTTTTACCGAATCGACGGCGATCACCTTTTAGATCAACCTAAGATCATCAAGTCATCGGCTTAAAACCAACCTGCCCCCATCCAATTGGATCCGTTGTTAGATAATCAGGATGGCCGGAATTTAAACTGCAAGAAAATTCGATTTATCCACCTTCGGATTGAAGTGATAACTATCCAATCATAAATATCAACCTTCGGTTAATTTATACATCTCGCCAAGGTCGGATAACCTGCCCAATATGAAACAGGATGGTCATGAAACTTAGAGTCCAAGTTTAAAGATTGTCGACCGATGAACCAACCTGGTTAAGCAGGTATCATCATCGCTCATCTCGATATGTTGGGAGATGGAAGGGTGAGTTTTACTGCTCAACAGTATCCCTTCATAAAAGAAGGATGCATTTCAAGGGGGTTACAGTTAATTGGTTATCACACTTACCCTTCTTCAAGGATAGATCCTTCGTTAACTGGAAAATATGGAAGATTCGAAATTGGTTTCATAAAAACAAAGCTGGATCGGATGTATTACCTGGGATGAATTAGAGCATAACCTGAAGCATGATAATCAGTCAAACCCTTTATGAATAGCGGTAAAATTCCGCACCTTATCCAATACCTTCGGTTTAGCTTTATTAAACTTGATGGGTTTACCAATCTGAACTTCGATGACGATTCCACCAGTTTGATATCCATGCGGACTTATCAGCTATCGAAAACTTTAAGGTGATAGGCCTGATGACGTAATCAATCATCCCACACAAATAATCACATCACCCACATTCGTGCTTTTACCACCATTAAACCAAGTTCAGCCCAGCTTTGTCAATTTCAACTAAAACTTGAAGCGGAGGTTGGTTTTATATATCCTCACTATAACCCAATTCATCCAATCCATACTACATTTTACCCTTGAAGGGGGATATCTCGAATAATAAAACTTACACGAGATTACCTATCCAACGCAAACGTCATTGAATCAAGAATTTAAATTTAAATTGCAAACCCGGTACCCATTTTCTACCCGTTACCGAATTCCCGCACCTTGATATTAAATTGATAGTTCAAAGTTGAATGATAGAAGCAAACCAAGGCTAATTATAAATATAATCCCATCCACCAGTTAACCATACCTTAAACTATAAGTTATAAACTTAGATTGGGATAAATAGATAATTATTGTATATTAATAACCACCAATTTGACCCCCTTCAACAATCATTTTATAGATGAGTTCAATTTTTTACTTTTTTATCTATGTTTTCATTATATCAGATTCCAAAGAGCCAAATTTTTTAATCTATCAGCAGCCCCAAGAGTAAAAACTGAACAAAAATGATTCAAGTTTTACCTTAAGGTAAAAAAACTTAAGTGCATGATATATACCTTATGGCTGAAGGTTGTTAGAAAATTTATTAATATTTTATCTACTGTTATGATAGGATACTATCATTGTGTTTTGTCAAACTCTTAAAAGAATAATACCTGAGATGGTTAGATTATTTAAGTAATGGTTGGATTAGCCTAACTAAAACTGTGTATGACACCAGACAAGTAGCTGGTAGATAGATTCAAATTTATTTAATTTATATTAAATTAAGTAGCATTTTAGTTGTGGTGGTTTAGGAAATCATCTTATAGTAAATCATTATAAATACATATTTATTTCAACACCTACTCCTAGACTATTTACCAATCTCAGATAAACTTGACACAGATATCTTATGATATATATATATATAATTGTTCAGTTGACTTGATTAGTATAATGTTTTAGGTATAAGGTTAGTAGTTTTTACTTATTTAGTTTTTATTATTTAGTTGATTTTATCAGTTAATTATATGGTAAGCTTTCAGATATCTATCTATATTACCTTATTTTATTTATTTGGCTAATTTAATTGGTCAATCTATGGCAAATTTATTGATTGCCATCTACAATAATTTATTTTAGATCTAGTTGCTTTAATTGATCAATCTATTTTAAAAACTTTTTGAGGAAAAAAGAACATCCTTTAAAAAAAGCTCTAAAAAGTATAAAATAATTGATTAATTATACCTCCTCAATAAAACTCTTTTTGAAGTCAGCATCATACTTTGACTGACTTATAATAGGCATTTATAATATATATACTCATCACTGTATAATTTAAGTTGCTTATAGTTTACATTTGGACCCAATCCAGACATAAGATATAAATTTTATTTGTGAGCAAAATTTTATAAGCCAGGTTGGAAGAAGGCACCAACTTCAAAAAGAATTTTATTAAGGAGGCATAATTTGATTATTTCTTACTTTTTAGAGCTTTTTAAAGGAGGTTCTTCCCCCCAAAAAAATTTTAAGAAGGTTCTTTTATTCCAAAAAAACTTTACCCCCAGCTCTTTTCCCCTCAAAAAATTAGTGCATTTTTAAAAAGTGGCTCTTTTTTCTACTTTTATTAAATATTACTATCTCTATATATTATTTTTGACCTCTTACTATTTATTTATAAAATTAAAGCTCATTGTATATATTATATAAAGGATCTTATAAACAAATATACTAATAATTTATTTTATTAAATTTAGTTGATTTTATTGGTCAAATTATATAAAATTTACTGATCACCATCTACAGTAATTCATTTTATTATATTTAGTTGTTTTTATTAGTCAATCTATTTAAATTTATTGATCTCTATCTAAAATAATTTATTTTATCAAATTTAGATAAGTTTATTGGTCAAATTATGCAAAATGATAGTCATCTATAATATTTTAAGCTCATCCCGCTATGATCTCATACTGCCTGAATTTTAAACATACCCTCAGCCATAGTACATATATTAAATTTTTTCCCAAAATTTTTTTTCAAGGTTCTTTTTTCCCAAAATAACTTTACCCCCAGCTCTTTTCCCCTCAAAAAAATTAATGAATTTTTAAAAGTGGCTCTTTTTCCTACTTTTTTTTAAATATTACTATCTCTATATATTGTTTTTGACCCCTTACTATTTCTCTATAAAATTAAAACTTATTGTATATCTATTATATATAGTATCTTATAAACAAATATACTAATAATTCATTTTATTAAATTTAGTTGATTTTTTGGTCAAATTATACTAAATTTACTGATCACCATCTACAATACTTCATTTTATTAAATTTAGATGATTTTATTGGTCAACATATGCTGAATTTACTGATTGCCATCTACAGTAATTCATTTTATTAGATTTGGTTGCTTTTATTAGTCGATCTATGTAAATTTATTGTTCGCTATCTAAAATAATTCATTTATCAAATTTAGATGAGTTTATTGGTCAAATTATGCAAAAAGGATAGCCATCTATAATGATTTAAGCTCGTCCCGCTATGATCTCATACTGACTGAATTTTGAACATACCCCCTCCAGCCATAGGACATATCAAATGTGCAACGAAGCTATCGCTTCATCGATGCCGGAAAAAGGTTTATCCGGTGTTGTATCAGTCCCACAAGTACCCATCTCTTCCGAGCCCATTTTGATATATTTACTAAATTAATGGGCAGATACTTTACCAATACTTATAAAAGTAAAACGAGACCTAAGCTGGAGCATCCTATATTTTTGAAGATGATCATCCAAATTGGACCAGTATTCCCAGAGTTATGCTCGAACAAACAGAAAAAAAAACAAAAAACATACATACAGGTCGAATTGATAACCTTCTCCTTTTTCAGTCGGTTAAAAATACTTATCGCCGTCTATAATAATTCATTTTATATCTAGTTGCTTTAATTGGTCAATCTATAATAAAAATACTGATCGCCATCTACAATAATTCATTTTAAATTTAGTTGATTTTATTGGCCAACCTATGCAAAAACGATACACACCCATAATAATTTAAGCTCGTCACGCTATGATCTCATACTTGAACATATCCTCCAGCCATAGAAATATATCATGCCAATATGGAAGATTCGAAATTGGTTTCATAAAAACAAAGCTGGATCGGATGTATTACCTGGGATGAATTAGAGCATAATCTGAAACATGATAATCAGTCATACCCTTTATGGTTAGCGGTAAAATTCCGCACTTGATCCAATACTTTCGGTTTAGCATTATTAAACTTGATTGGTTTACCACTGAATTTCGATGACGATTCCACCAGTTTGATATCCATGCGGACTTATCAGCTATCGAAAACTTTAAGGTGATAAGCCTGATGACGTAATCAATCATCCTAACACATCCAATCACATCTCCCACATTCATGCTTTAACCAACCATTAAACCAAGTTTCAGTCCAGCTTTATAATTTCAACTAAAACTATGAAGCGGAGGTTGGTTTTATATATCCTCACTATAACCCAATTCATCCAATACATACTACATTTTACCCTTGAAGGGGGATATCTCGAATAATAAAACTTACACGAGATTACCTATCCGACGCAAACGTCATTGAATCAAGAATATAAATTTAAATTGCAAACCCGGTACCCATTTTCTACCCGATAGCGAATTCCCGCACCTTGATATTAAATTGATAGTTCAAAGTTGAATGATAGAAGCAAACAAGGCTAAATTTTTATTAAATCTAATTCCTTCCACTTGTTAACCATAACTTAAACTATAAGTTGTAAACTTGAATTAGGTAAATAGATACTTACTGTATATTGATAACCACCAATTTAACCCCCTTCAACGATCATTTTATAGATATGAGTTCAAATGTTTACTTTTTACCTATGTTTTATTATATCAGATTCCAAAAAGCCAAATTTTCTAATCTATCAGCAGCTCCAAGGGTAAAAACTTTGAACAAAAAATATTTGGCTAAGATCAAACTCACCGATCTATAGTTTAACTATTAAGCCTAAATATCTTTAAGTTTGACTCAAGCCTACCTTTACTTTATCTTTCACCTTTCTAAAAGTTTATAAAAAATTTAGGTGCCTTTATACCATCTGGTTGGTTCAATTAAACTAATCTGAGTAGATCTATATATACCAACACTTTATTCGATACCTTAATAGCTTATAAAAATAGGGTTTCCATCTTAAAGTATCACCAATATTTAGGCTATCATATCATACTATCCTAACTAAAATAATTTTTACCAGGTATCTATCCAACTGATAACTATTCCCAGAAGATGTCAGACAATTAGAGGAGTGGTAGTACAGCGGGATGGTTCCTGCTCTACTCTGGGTTGGGTTTTGATTGAAACAGGTTTGAAACTAGCACAGGCTAAATAAAATAACTTACCATGGTATATTTGCCCCAAGTTCACCCATTTTGTTTAAAATAGATGTCAGACAATTACAAGTCTGATGTATCAAAAAGAGTGGTTTGGAGGTAAATGATGATAAGCTTAGCTAAAAGGTAATGGTCAATTCCCTGTGGAACCCCTCAAATTGGAGTAACAATTATATTAATAATTGGGCAAATACAATAATTTCAGACAATTAGATTGCACTGAATTGTCAGCTGAATCCAGGGAGTTCATCAGAGGCTCCTCTCCAGGCCACTTCTATTTTAGTAAAGCCTACCCTTCAGAGACTAGCCCCTTTTATAGGGTTGGAGGGGTTCAGCAAGGTGAAAATATTTTCCCACCTTCTGGTTAGTCTAAATTTATAAAATCTCTGCCTCACGGGTTCATCTTTCTGGCTATCACTTTCTCATCAGTCTTTGCATTGAAGTGAGGTGAGTCTCAACCAATCTGATAGGTTGAATCCTAGTATCCCCTAATTCTGATATTAATAAGCAATCAAAACTTTGTGCCTCAATATCTAAATACTAGCATTGACTTATTATGATGGTTTACTTCTTGAACCTCTTATTGCTAATAATAAAAACCTATAAAATCAATTTTTATCATAGTTGAGGTTTTATATTCTTAATAATAAAGTGTACAATGATCCCCTATCTTTTATCTTGCAGTTGAGAACCAACTTCTCCTGCAATTAATTATTGGATTTAGGTGAAAAATACACCTGTGAGCATAAAAAAAGCCTAAAATCCAACAAGAGATAAAGGGTTACAAGGTATATGGTGTTATAATTTTAGGTGGTATCATTTGGATTCACCATAAGGGTCATACAGGTTGAACCCACTGAACAACAGACAGATGATATGGGGATCATCAGTCCTTTGAACGCACTGGAATTTATAAGAAAATAGAAGCAACTGCCCCAACAACACTTTTATTTATTTTTATGAATACAATGACTCTTTGCTGTTCCTCTCTCTACTAATAGATAACAAACTTTTCAATTTTCCATCTTGCTTATATACCAGCGACTTTGGATGATACTATTTTCATAGCTTAGGCTATTCTATTCCAACAATTCTCCTTAGTTTTGGCTTGTTATTCTTCAAATATCTATTGCCCTAATTTGAGGCAATCTAAGTTATATTTGTCAAATGTTGACATCGCTTTATCACCTTACTTGGAGGTGATCCAATAACAACCTGTTATAACCTAATATTGCTTCATCTCAAGGCACTTAAATACTCATAAATATTATCCTAGTCAGCGGATTCTCACCATTCCATCATAACTCTCAGGCTTATCATCCTGTCATATCAGAATCTCAACATTAACCCTCCTTTAACTGGACAATGAGCCTCTTATTGTCTATACACTTGGAGAAACTTTGCGTTTACATGATTAATGATTCAACCACTTGCTGGGTCTTTGATGATATATGTATTGACAGCAGTTTTCTCATTTATTTCAAACAGAAGTATCCAGATGTTGGCCAGCTTGTGTTTTCACCCAAACCCATGCTGGCCATGGAACAAAACCATCTTACCTTCTTGGAATTGGGTCAACCTGCTATTTTGTACCTGATTGGCAGCCTGAATTTCTAGTCTTCTTGGCCAAGCTAAATGAGTATGCTTCCATTTGCAACTTGATCAACGTGTCCACTAAATTTTTCAAGTAGCAGTGGTGATCCTTTCCACCATTATCTTCTACACACAAATAAAGAAATGCTATAAGAGTGGGATGTTGTCCATATAACAGTTGGAAAGGGCTATTTCCTGTAGTGGAATGGTAGCTGATATTGTAAGTGAAGACAGCAGTAGACAGGAGGGAACTCCAATTAGAGGGCTGATTAGTTACCAACTTCCTAAGGATGTTCACTAGCGTTCCATTAACCCGTTTGATTATTACATTGGACTAAGGGTGATATGGATTCATCAGAACCCCATGAATACCATAAGCTCATTCAATATGGGAAGGATGTGAGAGGTGAATTTGGTTCTTTTATTGGTAAGAATGATTTGAGGGAAGCCATGTTACTGGATAATACATTCCATTACAAACTTGGCTACTGTGACTGCCCCCAGATCCTATATTGCCCGTGCTTCAACCCACCTGATCAAATGGTCAGTAGCAACCAGAATGTACTTACACCATTTGGCTCCCATTGGCAGAGGCCCAATGGTGTCAAGAAAAACTGTATGCCAAGCAAAATGTGGTTTCACTAACCGGTATGAAGTCTTTTGGTGGAATGGCTTCTCCACTTGGCACTGATGGCAACAGGAAATGGTTTTGAGCATGTCAAAGTTCATGCTTTCCCAATAGTACTGAGGGTGCAACAACTCCATTGTCTTGCGCATGCCACCTTGTGTAACTGCCTCATGGGCACTCATAATAATCCCAGGCCATGCTGAGGGTCACAGAAAAATTTACTGGAGAATTGCCAATCCGCTTGTACATTTCCCTCTTCCATTGAAAGATATTATCTTACATCTCATTTAACGTTTTAATCACTTGGGGTGGTTCATCATCATATTTTCCGCTGAGCATCTTATTGTACATCACATCACTGAGATCTGCCATAACAGCAATGGTCGGCAGTCAATATAAACAGCTGAGGTTCTGATGCTTTGCTCTTGGGTGGTGAAGGATCTCAAAATCATAAGCCTGAAGCTTAAGAGCCCATCAAGATAAAAGCCCCTCAGGCTCCTTGAGGTTCTGCAACCAATGCAATGTCACGTTATCCGTTACAACTTTAAACTTTATCCTATGCAAGTAGACTCTAAATTGCTTATATGTGTAGATCACCACTAAGCACCCCCACTCAGTCACCGTATAATTACACTCATGGAAGTTCAGACTTTGACTGCAGTATGTGACAGGATGCTCCTCTACCTTGTCATTTTTCTGAGAAAGGACTGCCCCAACAGCTGAAAGAAATGCATCCATATGAACAATACACTTTTTATCAAAATTGGGTATTGTAGCACCAGTGTAATGATCATCGCTGTCCAAAGTGTATCAAAGGTGTATTGACATCATTCCATCTATTCAAACATGGGATCTTTTTTAAAAACTCAAATAGCGGCCCCAATACAGTTAAAGTTAGGGATGAAGCGCCAGTATAAACAATCATTCCCAAAAATACCTATATGTTGCATTTATATTAGTGTAGCCATTTTTTGAATGGCCTCCACCTTGGCTGGCTGTGGTTTCGCCCCTTGGAGTCTACCACAAACCCCAGGTATTCCAACTGATCTTTGAAGAAGTTAAATTTTTTGAGGCTTAATTTTGATGTTTGCCTCAGTGAGCTAGCAGAATACTGCTTCTAGATGATTGAGGGGCTCTAAAAAGGTTCAGGAGAACATATTGATATTGTCAAGGTATATGAGTATTCACAACAGCTTTGAGTCATTAAGGATAGTGTCCATGACTTGTTGGAACGTAGCCAGGGCGTTACAAAGCCCTTGAGGCATATGGGTCAGTTGGAAAAGGCATTTGGATGTGATTATGGAACATTTCTCCTCTTATGCCGCAGATAGCTCGATATGCCAGTTACCTGATATCAAGTCCATCGCTGAGAAGCAATGGGCTCCCCCTAAATGATCCAAAGCATCATCAATCCACAGCAAGGGGTACGAGTCCTATTTTGTAATACTATTGAGCTTCCAGTAGTTTATTACTATGCAGTTGGTGCCATCCTTCTTTTTTACAATCAGAAAAAATGAAGCCCACAGACTCTTGGACAGTTTGAGCATTCCTTGCTCCAGCAACTTATCAATTTCCTCAGTGACAACATCTTCCACTGCCCTCAATCAGCGGATTGGCTGAGACCTTATGGGTTAAGTCCTGGAGATCAGCCCCTGAAACTGTATAGGGAGCAACACCCCTTCCAGACAAAAAGAGGTCACAAGGGCCAAGTGGACCCTCTATCGCAGCTGAACAACTTAGCCCATGTGATAGGCAAGCACTGGGTGACTGCCTTCCCCCAAGGATACCCCATTTCCACCTCTTCCCCCTCCTCAACTTTGGTAAGTTTAATAGAGGGAGTCTGCAGAGATATTGCGCACACCAGAGGCCATGGACAGACCCCTGGAACCCCCAATCCTCAGGCAAACTATGTAAAAACTTTGGGAAAACATCATTTTCCAACATTGGAGACCAGCCTGAAAATTTCAGTCTGCAGGGAGCCAGTCTGAAATGTCTGGCACTGGAAATCAGATCAGGGCATGACTCAGATCTTGAACCATGTACCAAATGTTTTGGACCAGTTGCCCCAATGCTATGGAACAGATCTGGGAAGTTCAGATCACGTTTAGTCCAATTGAGAGTTCAGCCTGAGTCTCAAGCAACTAAACCCAATGGACCCTGCCTCCTGGGACAAATCTGGAAATCTGAAACATGCAAACAGGATGACTTATATTAGGACCCAGATCAGTAGCATTTGACTTGGTTTAGCCCCAAGAATGTGGTAAAATTTTCAAAAGTTTTTTTATTTTTGCCAAAATTTTGAGCATCACCCTACTCCCATCATGCCAGCTAACCAAATCCCATCGCCAAACCCCATACACCCAATCCCATGATACCTTCCCTATGCAATTTATCCAATACTTAAGGCAACTGCACTGCCTAGGGAAATTTCCAATTCATTCTCTTATCTTCTGACTTTTCACTTAATAAATTAAAAATCCCCATAAAGCTTGCCACAGCCTCCCTCCACCTTACTTTTTACTAAAATTCTGCTGATCATTATGATGAAGCGCACCATTGACCAAGTTCTCATACTGATGTTCACCAACTGGATCATCCAGTCACTCAAACCTGCAACATGGTGGAAGATCATAAACGTGATAATCCACCTTGCACCCAATGATGAACCCACTTTTTCATATGTTACCATGCATCCGTTTGATGAGAACCCTCCTATCAATCCTACTGCCAAGTTTTCTGAAAGCACTCCCCAGTTTGAGCAGCACCAGAGCGGCCCTGCCCCACCGCTTTCAGACTTGGGGTCCACATTTAGCTCAGCCACCAATGGCTCAGCCCACCCGTGGGACCTGAAGCGCCCCATCCAAGGGAAGCTCAGTCCCAATCCCCTTCATGGGTCACATCCCACCTCTGTTCTCACTTCTGATTGCATTGGTCCCTGTGCCATCCCTCGTTAGCATGCAAGCTCTCCTGTCTAAATCCAAAGGCCAGCAACCGTGAACCCTGGAGGAGTCATCATCCTCCCTGCCTCTCCCACCCTTGTGGGTTGCCACCACAAGGCTCGCAGTTGCCTTTATTGCAACCATCTGGTTTGCTCTGGGGGCCTTTGGTACGTTAACAAACTTTTACTTTCATCAAGTCCCCAATAGAACTCCACTCTTACTAGTCACTTGGACTGCTATGCCTATGGCATTCTGGGCTCTCCACTGGATGCTCACGCACCCCAACTGGAAGCTAGTCAAATTCTTATTACCCAAATCCATGACATAATGACTGACCAGTACCTCAGCCTTCTCAGCCCTCCTCACTGGCACTAGCAAAGCGTTGGTCTCTGCTCTCACTCTAAATGTGCTCTCCCTCTGCGACCTGGCCTTCTCCTGCGGTCAGTGGCCTTGCTCATCTGGACTTGCTGACATGCTCTGCTAAATTGGTCCCTGCCCCACTGAGCTCCAGCAATGAGTGTCATCCCATCAGTTAACATGATAGGGATGGGGTCCCCCCTGTCCCTTCTGATGAGGTGGCCAATAAAATCCTGGGCGTCCTGGCAGAACTCCAGGTGCACTTTACTGCTGATGGTGGAAAATCCCTACTTCCCTCATATGCCCAGTAGAGTGTGGCTCTCCTCGACGCCTTGGATGGGGATGCCCATTGTTGGGTCAGGGGTTTTCTCCACTCTGCTGCTAAGTCTGGCAACATTACCCCCTTGCTGGTGCTGGTCACTTCAGTGGTCCAGGCCCCCAAGTTGAGACTGGCACACCTTCTCTATCCTTTTACTTTGGGACAGACAGCCATGGACCTACCCTCCCTGATCAAAGCCTTCACAGTCCTGGCTCCCACCATGCCCATCCCTGCTGAAATCGCCATCCTTACCTTCTGAGCTGCCTTGGACTCCACGGCAGTCACCAATGCATCTTGGGACCCTCTCCCTGGATTCTTAGAAATTTCATTATCTGTGGCCCGTGCAATTGGGGCCAGGCCCTTCCACATCCCTGTGTGTGATGTTGCAGCTCTTGAGGTACTGCATACTACCCTCCTCCCTGTCATTGGTCATGGCAAAGGGAAGTTTCCCCCTGGACTTGCCAAACTTTGCCCCCCTCTGTGCCCACCTCAGGTATCTTCCCCCTGAGGGAACCCCTTCCTGTAGCACCCCCTGTCCTCATCACAGATCAGGAGGCTAGCCCATTGGGTCCCCAGTGCTCAGAGTCTTCTTGGCATGGCACTATCATTTCCCTGGTTGACCCCGCCTCCCCCCTGAAGAGAGTGGAGTGAGTGTGTAATAATCACAATTGCACATGAATCCCATAAGGTTGGGAATTATGTAATTTTTGTGTGTCAATAGGTGAAATTCCATTATTTCAGAGTGGGACTTTCCTATTTGGGTTGATAATGGAATAAATTTAAATAAATCGTTTATTTTGATTGGTTGTTTGTTCTGAGGTTCCACTCCATTTCTCCAATGAGTTGCCTGGATGCCATCAATTATGGAGGCTTTTGCGCCCCTCATTACCCACAATTAATTTAGCCTTTTTTTTGGAAGTATTTCAAAGAAAGTTCAGCGCTAATGGGCCCTCACTTTGGAATTCTATTTTAACTCTGAGTCCACTTCTTCCAATAAAGACCGCTTTTTTCTAAAACCATTTTATTTAAATTAAATTTATTTGAAGCGAGTTTTGGGGAGCAGATGGAGGTGCATCAGGGAAAGGGGGTGGATGCTCCAGGCTCCTTTTGGAGAGGTCTTGACATGGATAGTAGGGAAGCCAGAGTGGCCCAAGGCAACAGAGGCTGGTTGGCTGCACCTCAATCTGTTGACCCCATGTGCAGATAGAGGTTTTGGGAGGCCTCTGCCAAGGGTCTGAGGCGACAGAGGCTGGTACACCACACCTTGGCATGGTGTGCCTGGCAAGACTGTCCATTTGGACAGGACCAATCAGAGTTGGTACAGCCACATATGGGGGTGAGTGGTATAGGGCCGGTGATGGACTGGGCCTTGGGAGCACAATCTTGACATGGTGTGTTGAGTAATTGACTGGACCTAATCGTCAGATATTTGATAAGGACATAATAAGGTTAACTGTTTAGAAACTTATTATGGATCATATCAGATATTAGCGATTATGGACCAGGTATATTCTAAGCTTATGCAAAGCTTAAAATTCGCGGCCTAGCGATTTCACTTAATTATATTCAACTATGATGACATGGGCTTGAGGGCTTTGTTGGTTAGGTCAAATTTAAATTTAAGCTTTGATTTAATGACTCAGCATGTGGGAATTGTTGGTCTATGTTGAAATTAGTTCTTAATGTTGGTCAAGTTTTTGATCAAATCAATTACTAATTAGTGATACAAATTGCCTTGGTATGTGCTGCCAATTGCACGTGAAAGTGAATTGGTTCAGCTATTTTGAAGGTATGACAAAACGCCATTTCAAGGATGATGATGGTGTTTACTCTGACTCTGAGGCTGAGCATGATGCCCTGAGTCAAAGTATTTGTAGACGTCATTACAAACTTTTTATGTGGCCAAGGGTCACTGAAAAATAAGGCGTCATAGGTAAGATGTGGTTAACATTGGACCCTATAAATAACTTTGCATTTACACTAATAAAATATCCTTTCACTACTGGATTTGTTTATAATTTAATATATAAACTTTTTTGTTTAGTACGTTCGTTTTTTATATTAGTTGATTTTCACTTGGGATCAGTAAGATCAGGGCAGCGTGCCATCGTCCAAGTAAAATGACAACGTATACTATTGAAGTGCCAACAATAAGATTTAAATTAAATTATAAATCACCATCCTATCTGTTGTCCTCATACAACAGACGCCCAAAATTCTGCCCCACGGACAAAGAAGGACCAGCCATCCGTCTACAGCCTAAATATTCAACATGGTGTGCGCGCCAACCCTCGTCTACCCATTTGGGACAATGAGGAAGTGAATACCCTTCCCCAATTATACTCCACCCCTGCACCTCCAGGCCAATCCCTCTTGATGATGGATCATGACCACTCCTTAGCTACTCTCTTTTTTACTCATTTTAATAAAGAGTATCAAGCTTACTTCCTGTTCCCTATTTCCTTTCCCTCAGAGTTGGGCAAAATCTTGGTGCAAGCCCTCCTCAACACTGGAGCATCAGCAATTTTATTGATCTCAGTGTGGCATAGTCCTTAGATCTGGCGATGAAGGAAGTTTCATCTATCCTGGGCGCCTCATCAGAGTCCATGAGGTCCTACCGCATCTGATGCCCATTGCACTTCTCCATTTATGGCTTTGGCTTTAGCGACCACTTATCAGCCATTCAGGTTTTTCTTTACCCTTTAATTTTGGGGGTGGGATGGTGGCGTTACCAGCAAGCTCACATTAATCTTGCAAACAACTCCTTGTTGTTAAACCTCAAGTTGAGTGGAAAGTTTCCCCTGCTATAAACCCTTCCTCTGAGCACATCTCTAGGATACATCTCCCCTTCTGACCTCACTCTAATCGACCTCCCTTCAGACTTCCCTCCCTTCCTATCCCCTAATAAGGCCATCTTCAACATGTCACTGGCATCCAAGCTTCCTTTACTCCAAATATGATTTATCATTCCAGCTGATGGTCAATATAGTCAAAATCAACTGCCCCCTCTACCCCTATACTGAAGAAGAGGATAAGGCTTTGGGTACTTGGCTAGATGAGATGATAGAGAAGGGGTGGCATATTAAAAAAGTCTTCTCCCATCGCCTCCCCCATAGTTTTCACTAGGAAAGCAGATGGCTTCCTAAGCCCTTGTGTCAACTATGGCCACCTCAAAAACATTACCATCCCTGACCCATATCCCTTACCCTTAGAGAAAACCATCGCTCAAGCCATTTCCAAGTCCCGCATCTTCTCAAAGTTAGACTTGGTGAACGCCTTTAATCAGGTGAGGGTGGCGAGGGGACAGGAGTAGCTCACAGCCATATGCACTCGCCAAGGTCTTTTCCAGTTCAGAGTTATGCCTTTTGAACTGAAGAACGTCCCAGTTACCTTCCAGAGCCTCATCAATGACGTGCTGGTTGACTTGCGCTTCTCATGCTCTGTGGCTTACATTGACAACATTTTGGTACATTCCCCCACCCCAGAGCAACACGCCAAGGATCTAGAAGCGGTGGTGGCAGCCCTCCACAAGGCAGGGCTCTTCGTGAAACCCTCCAAGTGTGAATTATCCAGGGATGCGATTATCTTCTTAGGCAATTGTCCAGAAGGGTGGCTATGCTGTCCCACATTCAAGCTCAAGGTTATCCAGTCTTGGCCCACCCCAATTACACAAAAGCAACTTAGCAGCTTTTTGGAACTATCGCCTTCTTGACAAAAATTTCCCCAGCTCGCGCCCAACTGATGGCACCCCTGCACCCCCTCAAAGGGAAAATGCCCCTTTAAAGTGGTCCCCCAAGTGCCAGCAGGCCTTTGAGTCTATCAAGGAGGTCTTTCTCACAGCCCCAGTCCTGCGGCATGATGATACCTCCCGCCCCTTTATAGTAGCCTGCGATGCCTTGTCAGTGGCAGTAATGCCATGCTGCTATTGAAGCATGAGGGAGCTGAGCACCCGGTAGTCTATTAATATCATAAGTTCGCCTCAACAGAACAAACATGGCCAATATATAATAAGGAGCTAGCGTCAGTGGCGTGGTCACTCACCCACTGGCGATATCTTCTGCAGGGCACCCAACATGAATTCACCGTTTGGACAAACCATAAGGCGTTACTCTACTACTGCAAACCCCAGAAGCTAGAGCACCGTCAAACTCACGCATACCAGGATCTATGCAGGTTCCATTTCAAATATGGATTATTAAAGCCCCCTGAACGTTTTGCTGGACATTCTCAGCCAAAATACCACCCTGTCTCCTAATGGGGAAGACCCATTAGACCTTATAACTGTGGTGCCTCCTCCCAAATTCTCACATTGGCCCCCCTACATTAGCCTTTGCTGACCTGGACCCAGATGTCCCACTCCTCCTCCGTGTCCTCACCTCAAAAACCTGTTGCCCTGAAGGAATAGAGCTCTTTTTGCTGACTTAGAGTCCATGAGTCGCAAGAAAGCTCCATATACTTTGTGTGGTGGAACAATATGGTTCCATGATTGGGTTTGGGTCCTCCCTCCCTACGTAGCCATGTTATTGAAGAACATCATGTCCTCCAGACATTTGGACACCCCAGCATCAAAAGTGTGCGAATCTCATAAAGAGAACTTACAACTGACCTGGGTCCTCAAAGGACATGCCCACCTGGATCTCTCGTTGTGTCACCTGTACCTGGGCGAAATTGGATCATTCCAGGAAGAAAGTACTGTTACACCCTTTGTAGCAGCCTGAGGGCCCATAGACCTCAATCTCAGTGAACTTGATCGTGGAGCTCTCACCTTCCTGTGGCTCAGATGCGATCATGGTAGCTGTAGACCAATTTACCAAGTTTGCACTCTTCATCCCCTGCCTCTCTTCTATTAATGTGGTAGAGACCGCAAATTTATTTGTCAACTATGTATTTGCCATGTTTGGTCTCCCCAAGGAGATAGTGAGTGACAGGGGACCCCAGTTCACTGCACAGTTCTTGGAAGGGTTGTTAACCCTCCTCAGCATCAAGCCCTGCAGATCCACTGCCTACCACCCCCAGTCCGATGGACAGACTGAGAAGGTGAACCAGGTACTGAAGCAGTACCTGCGCTGCTATGTGACGGCCTTGCAAAACACCTGGGCCAAGGATCTGCCCCTGGCACAGTTTGCATACAACAATTCCTTCCATTCCTCAACCAACTTCTCCCCCTTTGAGGATACTCTGGGGTATAGCCACTCTTTCCAAATTGATCCCCAACTTTCTCAGCAGTTTCTGCTACCATAGACCATGTAAGCTCACTCCGTGAGATAAACATCCTGGTCCACAAACACTTGATAAAGTTTATTGAGGATTACAAGAAGTTTGCTGATAGGAAGCATATTCTGGGACATGAGATCAAAGTTTTTCCCTCATCATGTTAGATACCCGCAACCTTCCCCTGAAAGCCCCCACCCATAAGCTAGCAGCCAAACGCTCAGGACCCTTTGAGGTTGAAAAAGGATTTAGGCAATGTGGCTTACCGCTTGAGACTGCCTACAAACTGAAAGCAGCACAACGTCTCCATACCTCCCTCCTAACCCCTTTCAAATGGGAAAGTAAAACATCCCCAGAGCTTATTGTCGTTGGGGAATTCCAGGAAGTTGAGGTGGAGGCCATTCTGGCTTCCAAGAGGTCCCTCTGATCCATTCAATACTTGGTCACTTGGAAAGGCTACCCCACATATGAGATCAGCTGGGTTAACGCATGTGATAATGAAAACTGCAAGGACCTGATAAAGAACTCCACACTTCCCACCTGGCAGCCCCCATCCTCCTCAGAAGATCTTTGGTCATCTTGGCTATAAAGCTACCATATCGGCACAAAAATCATGCCTTGGTACACGCCCCCAGTAGTGGAATCCTCCCTGTTGAAAAAGGAAAGGGTAGTGTAAGTCCTAGAGATCAGCCCCTGCAACTGAATAGGGAGCAACACCTCTTCCAGACAAAAAGAGGTCACAAGGGCCAAGTGGACCCTCTATCACAACTGAGCAAAGTAGCCCATGTGATAGGTAAGCACTGGGTGACTGCCCTCCCCCAAGGATACCCCATTTCCACCTCTTCCCCCTCCTCACCTTTGGTAAGTTTAATAGAGGGAGTCTGAAGAGATATTGCGCACACCAGAGGCCATAGACAGACCCCTGGGACCCCCACTCCCCGGGCAAACTATATCAAAAAATTGGAGAAACAACATTTACCAACATCGGAGCCAAGCCTGCAAATTCCAGTCTGCGGTAGCCAGTCTGGACTGTCTGGCACTGGAAATCAGATCAGGGCATGACTCAGATCTTGAACCATGTACCAAATGTTTTGGACCAGTTGCCTCAATGCTATGGAACAGATCTGGGAAGTTCAGATCATGTTTAGTCCAATTGAGAGTTCAGCCTGAGTCTCAAGCAACTCAACCCAATGGACCCTGCCTCCTGGAACAAATCTGGAAATCTAAAACATGTAAACAGGCTGACTTGGATTAGGACCCAGATCAGTAGCATTTGACTTGGTTTAGCCCCAAGAATGTGGGAAATTTTTCAAAAAAGTTTTTTTTTATTTTTGCCAAAATTTTGAGCATCACCCTACTCCCTCCATGCCACTCAACCAAATCCCATCGCCAAACCCCATACACCCAATCCCATGATACCTTCCCTATGCAATTTATCCAATACTTAAGGCAACTGCACTGCCTAGGGAAATTGTCAGTTCATTCTCTTATCTTCTGACTTTACGCTTAATAAATTAAAATTCCCCATACAGCTTACCACAGCCTCCCTCCACCTTACTTTTTACTAAAATTCTGCTGATCATTATGATGAAGCGCACCATTGACCAAGTTCTCATACTAATGTTCACCAACTGGATCATCCAGTCACTCAAACCTGCAACATGGTGGCAGATCATAAACGTGATAATCCACCTTGCACCCAATGATGAACCCACTTTTTCATATGTTACCATGCATCCGTTTGATGAGAACCCTCTCATCCATTCTACTGCTGAGTTTTCCAAAACCACTCCCCATTTGGAGCAGCACCAGTGCGGCCCTTACCAACCACTCGCGGACTTGGATCCACAACCAGCTCAAACACCAATGGCTCAGCCTGCATGTGGGACCTGGAGCTCCCCATCCAGAGGAAGCTCAGTCCTAACCCCCTTCATGGGTCACATTACACCTCCATTCTCACTTCAAATCATGTGGCGGTCCCTGTGCCATACCTCATTGGCACACAAGCTCTCCTGTTTGAATCCAAAGGCCAGCAATCATGAACCCTGGAGGAGTCATCATCCTCCCTGTCTCTCCCGCCCTTGTGGGTTGACCCTGTAAGACTCTCAGTTGCCCCCATTGCAACCATCTGGTTTGCCTTGGGGGCCTTCAGTACATTAACAAACTTTTAATTTCCTCACGTCCCCAATAGAACTCCACTCTTACTAGTCACTTGGACAGCTATGCCTATGTCATTCTGGGCTCTCCATTGGGTGCTCGTGCACCCTAACTGAGAGCCCAGTCAAATTCTTATTAGCTGAATATATGACAATGGGAGGATGATCTCATGTGTCCAATCGATGAACCACCCCCAAGCACACCCTAAATCATGATTGTTGATGGCAAAAATCTATTTGTAGTTTTGAAGTAAAGCTATCACTTGATCTTTTTGTTCTTTTATAAGACCTATTAAGTTCTTCCGTGGTACCACTGTCATTACGCCAGCTGACAACTTGACTGTTAGGCCAAATTCATCTAAGAACCAAAATCATGAACCTGAAGGATCTCCTTAATTGGAGTAAAGTTTAAATATGCCACTAAATGGTGTCAGCGGATTTGCATTGGTTATTCTGGAAATTCGCTAAAAACCTTGATTTCTCCAAGCCCTGGGAGTATAATCCCTGGAGCCACATGAGGCTCAAGCCATGTTTGATGATAGGGACCAAGGACCTCCCATAAAACCTTGCAGGCAATTCCAATTCTAACTCGGCGTTCACTAGAACCTGATGTCCAGAAGGAATAGATATAAGCCCTGAAGCTCGGAGAGATAGCCCTTGTATCCATATATCTGCTGGGGAAGGGGCTGAGTCTTGCTTTTTAGACAATGATAGCAAACTGGAATCACCCCATCACTATATACAAGGTTGATGTGGGACATGTGCACCGGATCCTTTGGCACTCCATAAGAAGTAAAGTAAATTGGGATCTGCTGTCCCAAAATGGCAAGGGTCTCCTACATCATATCAACGACATCCCAAAAATGTTGCAGGAAAGCAGTTCCAATTAGCAAATCAGAATTTTCGTTTGGTAGCGCAATTGCTGAAGCTACAACAACAATGGACCTAAACTGCAATGGTAATGCACTGTACGCTCCCTCAGAGATGATGCTTTCTGCTCCAGCATTCCTGTAACCCATTTGATGGTCCACATCAGGTTTTGATGTTAACTTCGCCATCAACTTATTGAAAACTATGCTGCCTGAAGCGCCTGTATCTATTATAGTGCAAACTCTATACTTTGCTACAAAAGTATCTCAGTATGTACACTCAGAATAAAAAGAATATTGACTGTTTAATATGTGGACATTTATGGAATCGCTTTTTCCAAGAAAACTCATTATACCCTCACTGAATTTGGGGTATTCTTTAACAATGGCATCTAATGGAAGGGCAACATTTACCCCTTTCAGAGTTGGTGCATCTGCGACAGAATCCAGCTTGTCTGAGGAAGCTTGATAAAGCATTTGACAGGCGTACGCTTCAGTTGCTCTGAAGATCCTTCATACTCCGCGGCCTTGTCTTGGGCTTGCATTACTACATTAACTCCTCCAACTGGCTGCTGGTATAAAGTTTTATCATCATACTGAGGGACTTCTGCGGAATATACTACTATTATTCAGGGATGTTTGAGGTTGGGATCATGGAGGTAGAGAGTCCCATCTCTACTCCTCTCCATCTTTTCCCTGGTAGTATTGATCTTGTTGCATGTAGTGCACATGAAGGTTAGGGAAGCTTCATGCCAAGTGTCCAGGGCGACCGCATTTATAGCAACTAACCCTATAAGAGCCACGTCCTTGATTTTCATAGGAGGGTCCAAGTCAGAAAGTTTGAGGTCATTCGGCATAACCAGGACCAGGTTGGTAAGATTATTACTGGCATTCAGCATAACTAGGTCCTGGTCGTTAGTTAGGTTTCTGAAGGTTTTTGTAAACGGCCCCAGGGCTGTATTCAAACTGTTGAGAGTAATTTGGCCGAGGACAAGGCGTGAAATTATAGTAATGTTGAGGGTTGATAGGTGGAACGTGGGCAGACGAATGTATTCTCCTGAATAAGAGGGTACAGCAGAGGCAGTAGTTTTCCATTCCATATTTGGTGGTGGAAAGTTAGGGGATATGCAATGCAAAAACTGTACAATTTTGAGCAGGGGAACGTCGTCATCCAGAATCAGTGAAATGACATTTTGAAGCTCTCAATATGGCTTCACTATGGAGGTCGTTGTAGTGCACATATTGGCTTCCGCTAAGTTTCCTGCCCCAATCAGCATGTGAGCTTCCATCATAAATTGATCAGCAAACTCCATGAGATCCCATTATGACGGAATCCAATAGTCAAGAATTCCACCTTTTGCAGCAACATCTTTGAGGTGCCCCCAAACAGTCAAAGCACAGTATCTTTTACATCCTGGTAGGTTATGGAGCTGCTTGGGAAATAGCAGATGACTTGATCAGCACTCCCAACATCCAAGGCAGATATCAACAGTTTTGCTTTCCGTAGATTGGATGCATTTTCCTCTGCAAATTCAAACTATTTGAAGAAACCATGGATATTCTCATTTCAATCAAATGGTTGCAGTTTCTTGATATTGACCTCCTTGTTTCATTCACAACTTTTGGGGAATACTGAGGAATGGGTCAAGATCCAAAATCAGTCATCCAATGAGAAGCTGGTCCAGCGGAAGTTAAATGTCCTCTGCTTCAGAGGTAGCATGGCCTTCTGTCATGGGTAGCACTGCCATTACTTGGGGGTATTGCCGCTCTGACTCATATTCATATCCAGAGCTACCATCCTGGGTGTAGTAGCTCTGACCAGCGTCATATTCCTCCTCATATTGCGCCCCCCTTGCCATCCTTCCTCTTCCAAATGAGAGGGCTGGGAGGTACTGGTCAATTTCTGCTCCACATATTGTAGTCATGCGGTGGTGTTGTCCAATTAATTGATGAGTTTCTTGTTTTGTTGCCCCAGAGTTTGCATTTGATTAAACGTGCTATTAAGCTGGTGCATAATGGCATTTCATTCTTGAAGAAGTTCATACTATTTCTTGAGCACTGCGTCTAAAGTGAGTTTGAGTTCCTTATAATAAGCTGGTGCAGCGCTTTGTGAAGAATTACTAGAAATTCAGGCTTTATGAGACATAGCCAACGACTGAAGATTTTGAGTTTTTAGTGGTTGATCAATGGGCCCACTGTAGTGAGCACCACTGTTATAATTTTGGGCAGTATCATTTAGGATCTGCCATAAGGTCATGCAGGTTAAACCCACTGAACAACAGAAAGACAATATGGGGATCATTGGTCCTTTAAATACACTAGAAATTATATGTAGTTAGGAGCAATTGCCCTAACAACACTTTTATTTATTTTTATAAATACAGTGACTCTCTGCTATTCCACACTCTCTCTACTACTAATTAACTAACTAACCTTTCAATTGCCCATCTCATTTATCAGCAACTTTGGCAAATACTGTTCTCATAGCTTAGGCTATTCTGTTCCGCTAATTCTCCTTGGTTTTAGCTCGTTATTCTTCGACTCTCTATTGCCCTAATTCGAGGGGATCTAATTTATATTCATCGAATGTCAACATTGTCTTATCACCTTATTTGGAGGCAATTCAATAATACCCGTTATAACCCAATATCGCCTCATCTCAAGGTGCTTGAATACTCATAAATATTATCCTAGTCTGTGGATATTCATCATTTAATCATAACTTTTCAGGGCTTATTGTTCAGTATTATCAGAATCTCAACATATTGTAAGAGACTGCAGGGCTCAGGTAAACTGACTGTATATTTATAATGTATACCATGGCTCATATTACCCAATGCTGTAACCAAGATATTGATAGCACATGATATTGCAAGTCAGCTGGTAAATTTTGGTGGGCTAAATAAGATAGATTGGAGGCCAGTGAGGTTAATCAGAGGCTGATTTTGTTTGGGATATGCTAAAGCGTTATCCATCAGTATAGCCAAAGTTAGACTAAAAATGCAAATTTATAAACTAGACCATAGTATCAATAGCGGCTACCAAAGCTAAGCTTATTCAAGACTGTTGACTAGCTTATCCCTGATATAATCATTTAAGGCTTATCAGTAGGGTACGCTTTATTTATTTAAACCATCATCTACATCATGGTATGTCAATCTATATCTGATCGTGAAAGCTTACAGTCCATCTTACACTGGTTATCAAGAGTGTGGTTAGTTCTTATTAAAGCTTGCTAGTTATGATATTATAGTTCATCACCTATATTTGATAGAATATAAATTTATGACATCTCTATGTTTTATCTATAACTAATTTGCATTTGTTTATATAAGATTACTTATTCTATATCTGTAAAGTTAATATGAATGACTTGATGGATGTACCTTGTTGGAAAATTGAAAGTACAATATTGTGATAAGAGAGTTTTGGACAAAGTTGATTGTAAAATTGGCAGAAGACCCTGGCTGATTTGCAGTGGAATCATTCAAATCAGGGCAAAAATCCAATAATTAGTAAAACTTGGCCAAATGATTTGAGTTTAGGTAGCCTGAATATTCAGACTCTTGGTGGTTTAAAGGAGCTCTCCTGAAGTCTCTCCCCGCCTTACCACTAATCTCATTCAAGCCACACCGCAGGGACTAGTCCCTTTTATAGGGTTGGAAGGGGTCCCAAAAAGTGCAGTTATTTTCTCGCATGGTGATTGGCTCAAATTTATTAAAACATTACTTCACAGGCTTGTCCTACCCACTATTGACCCTCCATCAGACTTTCTATTAAAGTGAGGCAAGATTATTGGGCTTTAATAGGTCAAATAACCATATTTCCTTACTTGGCTCAAACCTAATAAAGATTCGATGTGTACGCCCTTAAAGCCCAAAGTGACTTTAATTACCAAGCCATAATATTGTATGAGAATTCGTTTTCTTTTATCCTCATGGCACTTAGTAAAATATAAAAACTTATACCTTTTTGGTTTTTAATGAAATTTGTTTTTGTTAATTTAAGTGGTTTTAATCCAGTGATTGTCAGACTATAGGCTCTAATGCACCAGCGAGCCTATACATCTCTAAAATTCAACAAGTGGTGCTTACTACAGGGAACCTGTACACCACAATAAACTTTTTCAAAATGGAGCTTGGTAATGAAACTTCACCTCACAACTTCCCCTCTTCATCTGAGTATAGTATCGCTGCTTTAAAACTCCAGCTAGCTAGTGCCTTGAACCAACTCAAAGATATCGAGCTGCCCTCCATCTCAAGGCCTTTATGGAGCTGCTCCCACCATCCACAAACCCCCTTTTAGGGAAAGTTTTTATTCCAGGCGAGGGCAGTATTGCATCCTTCCTCTTTGTATATGAATCTGAGATGGAAGGCGCTATTTACCAGTAAAAACGTAACTATATTCTTCCCTGTTTGAGTCATATGGATCAAGAGATCATGGTTACCATGATGGTTAATCTTAACAACTGGAAAAGGTGAAACAAGCACATATCGATGAATTTGGCTCCTTACAGTGTTTACAAAGGCAAAAACAGGCCTTTATGTGCCTTAGCCTACATGAGGGAGAATTGATCCCCTTATTTGTTAAGTGATTCTATGTTCAGGCTCAACCTCTGTTGCTTGCTAAATTGCTTGCTATAGATGATGCCATTGCTGCTATCATGGCTGCCTTGGAGTCTCATCCCCAGTTAGCAATGCACATCTCTGCAGTCAAGCGCACCTTTCAAATGGTACAGGATACTAAAGAGGCTCTGCTAGCAGTGGCTGATTTTCATGAACTTAAACTTATGCAAAACGCTACAAGGAGAGAATATACTTAAACCCATCCAGCCAATTCAATGAATATATCCCTCTGGACCCTGTTTCCACTAAGCTGCAGCAACAAGATGCTCCTCCAACATGTTATGGTATCTAACAATATTGGCTGTATTAGGACAGTGTTCCACTTCATCTTCAACTTAAAAACCTCAGTTGGGGAAAGCAGTTGTCTCTTTGCCTTTCCCATCTTTTTTCTTCAGAGCAGCCTTCCCAAGTGGTTAAAACGATTGATCTTAATCCTAAAATCCTCTCTATGGTGCCACTCGCCCCCACTAACAAGGGGTTAAATGACCAGGTCCAGAAGGCCAAACTGCCTGTTTCACAAAAGCTTACTACCACTGATCGACCCACAGCTGGTGTAGTTAAAACACCTACATCTATGACACTATCTCCTTCGACCTTTCATCCAGCTAACTCTAGTCTGAAACCTGTATCTATGAGGTAGCCCAAACCTACTGCTTTGAAGGTAGAGAATTAAGATGAGAAATATTAATACCTCCCCCAAAAGCTAATAAGGTGGAGGAGCTAACACTGGACCTATCCTGCCATAAGGAAAGCCCTGAACCTAATTCACCCCCTATGGGATCACTAACTTGCATTAATAACCCCTCTGATGACAAATCTGAAGGGGGTGGTGATGATGTGGGTCATTATGTTTTAGGAGCCCCAAGTGAAATGGAGGTACCTGACCAATTAAACCTGGAGAGAGTGGATTGGGCAGGGTGCCCTGCCAAACATATCTTATCAGGTGTTAAGGGGCCTGAAGGTTATTGATACCGCCAGTGACGCTGACCAGCTCATTGCCTCAATGATCTGGCCCACTCAAAGCGAGTATACACTGCAGTCTATCCGGGATAAATTCCCTAAAACTGCCAAACGCCTTGCTTCTACTCTCCGGCTGAAGGAGGTCCTCGCTCTTCTCCCTAACTTGGGTAGAACTTTAACTAAAGTGGAGGTAGTTATTAATGAAGTGTGGGTTAAGGCTATTCTTAAAACTGAGTCCTCTGTGAAAGTTATGCCAATCAAACTTATGAAAAAAAGTTGGCCCCTGACCTAGAATATACCCAAGCGTTTGTAACTGTGGGTCCAAACAACACTCGCGCCATTAGGGCCTACTCATCTATACACATCCTATTTGGGAAACTTTTCCTCTCAGCCCCTGCAGTAGCTTTGGCTAACAATAACTATGATCTACTCATTGAAACTCAGTTCATGCTCGAATATGAAGGGGTTATTAACTTGAGGCAGGGCTATCTATCCTTGCTCAACTATGAGGTTTCACTGATTTTGACCAATGAGGAGCCTAATAAAGAGGAGTATGCTTGCACCGTTAAGTTACCTTTTCCGGCTTCCTCATCACATTATATCATGGCAGGACGGCATACAAAAATGTTGCCTCCATCAGTAGACGCCCTCAAGGATATCCCTTTCTATGTCTCTGAAGAGGTAGTAATTAAAGCGGGTGAACAACGGGTAGTTAATATTAAGATTACCCTAAAAATTCCCCACAACTTCTTATTGCACTTAACCAGCATTGGCGGAGTTAGTCCTGTGGAGCCCAGAATTTTTCCAGGCGTGCTAGACCCTAATATCAACGACCTATCAACCTTCTTCTAGGGAATCTCACCAAGAAGGATATGGTTGTAAAAAAGCATCAAGAGATTTTGTGAGGCAGGCTGATTCCCTTTGAGGAAATAAAACAAGCTCACTGTATTGGATTTATGGCTTTTATGGCTTAACCACAGACCAATCACTATGCGCTCTTCCTAATGTTCATATATCTGATGAACTAACCCCCACTGAGCTTAGCAAAGTACACACCTTACTGGAGTCCTATAGTGACATCTTCTCTACCTCTGACACCGACTATGGGCACATGAAGGGTTGGGCTCATACCATTGATGTTGGGGATACTCTCCCTATCCACTCCAAACCCTATCGCAAATCCAAAGTCAAGGAGCTATAGATGCAGATGGAGCTCAAACAGCTATTGGACGCTGAATTTTTGGTTTCTTCCCAAAGCCCTTGGTCGTTCCCACCTTTATTAATAAAGAAAAATGAAGGTCATTGGGTAGTGATATACCACCACAAATTAAAAAACCTCACAAAGAAGGACAGTTACCCTATCCCCCTCATTGATGATGCTCAGGAACAACTCTCTGGGTTTAAATACTTCTTTGGCATGTACTTGGCTTGTGAGTATTGGAAAATGGACCTTTCACCACAGGATCAGGAGAAATTGCGCCCTAATCTGCAGCGAGGGTTTGTTCCAACCCACTCAGCTATCTCAGGGTTATGTAATGCACCTGCTACTTTTCAGCGGGCAATGGATCACATTTTCAAGGACCTTAAGATGAAATTGTGATTATCTACCTTGATGACATCACAGTTTTCTCCAAAACGTTCAATAAGCATCTCACGCACTTTAAGGAGGTGTTTTAATGCTTACGGGCAGCCAACATAAAGCTGAAGCCCTCTAAATGTATATTTTCCAGAAGAAGATGGATTTACTTGGGCACGCCATCTCACAAAATGGGATACAACCTTACAAGATAAAGTCGAAGCAATAGCCAAGATGCCTGAGCCCAAAACCCTTTGTGAAATCCAGGTATTCTTGGGCATGATGAAGTGTTACCATCAGTTCATTCCCAAGTTTGCCCAGCTTAGTAAGCCCCTAATACGTCTCTTGGCTAAGGACACCCCCTTCTATTGGGGTGCTGAACAAAAGGACGCACTTGAGACCCTGAAGCCGCTATAACAAAAAAGTCCAATACTCTGCCACTCCGATTATGGAAAGCCTTTCATGCTGTTCGCAGATGCCTCTGACTACGCTGTTGGAGCTATCTTGGCTCATCTGGATGAAAATGGAGTTGATCATCCTATATCCTATTTCAGTAAGATGCTCTCAAAAAGCTGAGCGCAAATACAGCGTCACTGAAAAGGAATGCCTATCCATCTTGCTTGATGTCAAATATTATTGACATTTTTTATATGGGACTTCCTTTAAAGTGATTACTGACCACGCATCCTTTAAGTGATTACAAAATATGAAGGACCCCACTGGGCGGTTGGCTCGCTGGGCTCTAAAGCTCCAGCACTATGATATGACCATTAAGCATTGAGCTGGAACGCGTTATATGAACGTTGATGGGTTGACATGGCTGCCTGTCTACCTTGACAATACCAAAGTGGAGAGGTTGCATGACCTCTTCATGACTCCGTAGGGGTGGGCTGATGAAGATGAGCCAGTACAAAAGATGCTAGAATGGCACTCCCGCAAAACCAAGGTGGAGAACAGGAAGCTATACAAGAAAGTAGGAGTAAACTGGTTGCCCTATCTCTAGCCCTCTGAGCGAGTACTCGTGATTATGGAGTCTCACATTATCATGGGCCATGGTGGAGTCCAAAAAATCTAGGAGTGGGTTAAAGAGTGGTATTATTGGGAGAGCATCATGGAGACAATAACTGAAGTCTTGGATGCTTGTCTGACCTGCAAAAAACAATCCAGCTTCAAGGCCCATTATCAGTACCAACCTATGACACCCTAACAACCCTTCCACCCCATAAGTTTAGATGTGGTAGGTCCTCTCACTCAGATTACTGGGGGTAACCAATATATCTTGATTGGTATAGATCATTTTATTAAATGGATTGAAACTGTGACTCTTCCCTCTCAGACTGCAAAAGCCACGGCTACTTTCTTACATCAATATATCTTCACACGGCATGGTTGCCTTCAGGTCCTCCTTTGTGACAATGGAAAAAATTTCACATCCAAAGTGGTAAATCTTCTTGCCACCTCTATGGGGACATAACACCTCTCTCAGCTCCCTATAATCCATCCACCAATAATGAATTAGAAAAAGTTAATGGGACCCTGGTCTCTATACTACATAAGATGGCCAGTTTTGACCCTCTCCACTGGGACCTCTACTTACCCAGTGCGCTCATGGACTATCATATTAGTTACCATCATATCCTCAAAATGTCCCCTTTCAATGTGTTAGATGGGCGAGAACCTGGGGTATCAGCTATATTGGCCAAAGATGTCTTCTGACAGGACCAATACTGAACAAGCAATGAAAAGTTGGCACAGAACATTATCCAATTGTAGTCTGAGGATATGACTAACTTGGCGAAGATAGTTACTAAAGAAGGTCAAGCTGCCAATGAGAGCTGGGCCCCTCTTCCATCCTTCCAAATATCCGACTTAATACTGTATTACCTCAATTGATCATTCCTAGGAGTGAGAAGCTCGGAAATATCTGGGAAGGACTATTTGTAGTCACATATAAGTGAGAGGATGAATACTCCATCAAATCCCTTACTTCTGGAGTCACCATCAACTGAGTCCATGGCCAGTTTTTACGTCTTTATTCCCCCTAACGTCCTTGAAGGGGGCAATGATGGACAATTGCAACTCTGATATTGTGATCAGAGAGTTTTGGACAAAGTTGATTGTAAGTTTGGTCAAAATACCCTGGCTGATTTGCAGTGGAATCATTCAAATCAGGGAAATTTTTTTTAAATATTAGTAAAACTTGGCCAAATGGTTTAAGTTTAGGTAGCCAGAATATTCAGACTCCTTAGCGGAATAAAGGGAGCTCTCCTGAAGTCCCTCCCCGCCTTACCACTAATCTCAATTAAGCCACACCGCAGGGACTAGTCCCTTTTTATAGTGTTGGAAGGGGTCCCAAAAAGTGCAGTTATTTTCTTGCATGGTGATTGGCTCAAATTTATTAAAACATTACTTCACAGGCTTGTCCTACCCACTATTGACCCTCCATCAGACTTTCTATTAAAGTGAGGCAAGATTAGAGGGCTTCAATAGGTTAAATAACCATATTTCCTTACTTGGCTCAAACCTTATAAAGATTTGATGTGTACGCCCTTCAAGCTTAAAGTGAGTTTAATTACCAAGACATAATATTGTATGAGAATTTGTTTTCTCTTATCCCCATGGCACTTAATAAAATATAAAAACTTATACATTTTTGGTTTTTAGTGTCTATCTATTTTTGTTAATTTAAGTGATTTTGATCCCCTGATTTTTGGACTTTAGGCTCTAACGCACCAGCGAGCCTTTACCTCCCTAAAATTTAACATACGTGTTCAAAATATGGTAACATCAATGATTATCTTTGGTTATATCCTATTTTTAATCTTTGATAGGTAGTTTCAATTAAAAAAAGCATAGGCTGGAGTCAAGTAAACTATTGGTTACCGACTGAACTTATTCTAACCAAGTATCCATGTGAGATCTGAGATTGGTCCATATGAGCTTATTGCCTCAAGTTGAATGATCTTCTTCCTTCCATATCACTTGATGACAGGGATATTATAAAAATTTTGCAGAATTTTACAATATGTATTATAACTGATGATGACCCATCTCAACACCAATTATTAATATTGTTTAAAAGGTACTATAAAGAGCTATATTAGAAGATTAATTTGCCTGGATACTGACCTTGGGATCGTATTAAAAGTAGCAGATTCAGAAATTCCAGTTGTAAGGTTTGGTTGTCCGTGGAAAATGCTGTCCAAGCCTTAACCCCCAAATGAGCTGAAAGATTCTGATGCCCATAAAAGTAATTAATTATCATTAGCCACTTAACACCTAAGGTAAAAGAATAGCTACAAAAAGATGTAAGGCTTAAGGAACAAACCATGCAGCTTGATTGGGAGGAATTACCATTTTTTATCTAGAAGGGGAGGAAGCCAGAGGCTGACCCTATTGTCACCATGAACTACTTAGCTCATCTGGTAGATGAAAGGTGGGTGATGGCATACCCCTTAAAAATCACACCTCTCCCTCCCATGCCACTCATAAGTTGGTCCAGAAAATTTGGGGGGGGGGTGTTGGGAAGTGGAGTTGACCACGGGCCATGACCAGCAGAGGGGTGACAACTATTCTCCCTGTATAAGTTTGTCTCCACCTGTTCAAGTTCAGCTGGTGAAATAAAATTAAAATCTGGCAAAAATAAATTGTGCAAGTCAGTTTTCAGGTTGGAAATCCCCAACCCATGCTCTCCTCCATCGCCAGCAATCATGAGCCCATCCCTAACAGGCTTGGGCACAATTTTTCTTCCCTAAGCAATAAAACTTCCCATACATGGCTTGGTCATGGTCTCACCCACTTGGCTACCAGATGAAGTGTCAAAGATCCACCAAGCAGAATTGCGTTGGGAGGAAAATTTAGTGCAGAATTTGAGTCCAGTTGGCTTGCTAGGATGAAACTTATCTGGCATTATTAAGATTTTAAAATTTCAATCTACCATAGCTGAATCACGAAATTGTTCCCAACAGCAAATACATTTATTCCCATTCCCTACATTAGTGGTTTTTTAAGGCAGTGGACCCTTACAGGTTCTGCTGTCGCTTCATTTTTCCCTTTCTCTTTTTTCATTTTAAATAAAGAAAATTGATAAATTAAAATTTATCTGTGAGTTTAAAAAGTCCGCTGGATAATTTATGGAAATAATTTCCAATTTTTGTGAATCCCTGTATAGTGCTCACATTTTCCCTATTCTCCTTACATCCTACAACATGGATGGCAGTACCAGAGGTATTCTGGCTAGTGCTTTAGATGGTAACTAATCCTGAGGGCCAGCGTGATCTTATTATTATAATCACCACGCTTCATGATATATTATAGTGACCCCAGTTTTTGTCCTTCTCCACCTTTCTCTTTGAGTGGGATGCTGAGTTGGTTTTGTGTTATGAATAGAAGGCCCTTCTTTGGATCATAGTTTTTATACTGCGGCTAGGGAGTATCTCCTACCCCAGACAACGATGAGGTTTTATTTCATATTAAGTGTAAACGATATTGGCCCTATTTCTCCCCATGATCTAGCCAGCTTGGATGGGTCGCAGGTGTGGGTGTGTTGTTCATCCCTGCATCCACTTTTCTGCCTTCCCAAAATACTTTTTTGTGCTCTGGATAGTAACCACACGGAAAATTTTAATGCTCTGAGGAGCTGATTTATGTGAATCCGTTGGTGCCTTTGTAGTCTGCTGGACAACTACCAGAGGTGGAGTTTGTTCAGGTGGCTGGAACCACATTTTCTCCCTCCCAAGGATGTCCTGGCGGATGGTTCAGTGATTACCCCTTCCACACAGTTATTTCTAATAGAGTTGCTAAACAAGATCAGGCAAAATTCTGTACACGTTAAAAACAGTTGGGATCTCATGTGGTGTCTGTCAAGGCTCTCATACTATTGGAGCAGCCAGAAACTTTATGAGATTGCAGGTCGCTCAGGTTTTGGAACTAGATCTTAATTCAGGGTCCCTGGATTGAGTGTTTCATTGGCATCAATGTCTTGCTGTATGGTGAGATGCCCCATATCATTTTCGTTCATGCATTTGGCTTCTGTGATCAGTTATCCGCAGTGCAAGATCTGTTTACCATTATCCTTGGGTTGGTTAGTGGTGGCGACAACAGGTTAGCATTAGATTGGAGCCCAATCCTTGTCTTGTGAAAATTCTTATGCATGTGACAAATTTCCACTTATTGATACCTTTTCCCCTGCTAGATCGGTGATAATCGTGTCAATTTACTCCCCACGGCATTGCCACCAGATTTCACTTCCAGCATGTTGCAGTATGAGGATATTTTTGATATGGAGAAGGCCAATCGTCTTACAGCCTACTCTGATCATGATCATCCCTTCAGTATGACAGTAAAAACAATAAATATCAACTGTCCTATGTACACTTATACAGAGTAAGAGGATAAGTCCCTGGAGGTGTTGTTGAGCAAAATGCTCTAGAAGGAGTGGTTTTTTGAAAACCCTATCCCATAGCATCCCCTTATCATTTTTACTCAAAAAGCTGATGGTACACTATAGCCATGCTTGGACTATGGTCATGTGAATAAAATCACCATGCACAATCCCTATTCACTCCCCCTTGAGAAAACCATCGGTCAGGTGATTACCAAATCCCAGGTGTTCTCCAAGATCAACATGGATAATTCTTTTAATCAAATCTGCATAGTGAAAGCAAGGAGTGGCTGACGATCATTTGTACCAGGCGGGGTATTTTCAATTCCGCGAGATGCCCTATGGCCTCAAAAAATACGCCCACTACCTTCCAGTGGATGATGGATACTGTGTTTGATGATCTTCATTTCATGTGCATGGTGGCATACATTGAAAATATCCTGGTGTATTCATCCACCTTGAACAGCATGAGAAGGACCTGAGGCAGCTTTGGCGGTGCTGAAGAAGGCTAATCTTTAAGTCAAGCACTCAAAGTGTGAGACATTCATGGATGAGGTTACCTTATTGGGTAATCTTGTCTTTAAGGATAATTACACTACTCAACCCAGAAAAATTGAGATGATCCTTTCCTGGCTCACACCTACCATGCAGAAGCAGCTGCGTAGTTTTCTGGGCACTACAATTTTCCTGAAAAGATTCATACTCGCGCTTTCCCAATTGGCGGCGCTTATTCATCCCCTAATGGGGAAGAACATTATATTCAAATGGATGGAGGATTGCTGATGCGTGTTCAAGGTGATCAAGAAAATTTTTGTGGCGCCGCCAGTCCTCAAGCATGCTGATTCCTCCCACCCTTATATCATGGCATGCAATGCCTCAGTGACAGCCTTGGGAACAGTCCTGCTGCAGAAACATGAGGGGTGGAACATCCTTTTGCTTTCTTCTCACAGAAGATTTGGTCCACAGAGCATTTGTGGGCTATTTAAAACAAGATGCTTGCTGCTGTGTAGTGGTCACTCATCCACTGGCAATATCTTCTTCAAAAGGTTCACCATAAATTGATTGTCTGGATGGAGCACTAGTCTTTGATGTAGTTTTGCAAGATGTAGAAATTGGTGCACAATAAGACTTGTACATTTTATGACCTGAGAAGCTTCAACTTTAAGTATGAAAATGTAAAGGGGGCGTTAAACATTATCCCCAAATTTTCTGAGTTATAGTCCTTCCCAAAGTCTGATGGAGGAGGAAACGCAAAAAGTGACCATGGTGATCCCTCACATCCAGATTTTCACCATTTCTCCTCCCACAATTTCTAGGGCTGACTGGGCACTGAATGTGACATTGGTATGTTTTGGGTACTGGTGAGTCAGACCTCCTGCTTGGAGGGGATGGAGCTGTTTGACCAGTTGGAAGCACCAAGTCACAAGCATACTCATTAATCAGTAGCTGAGGTGCAGCTTTTGTTATGTGGCTGGGTTTAGTTGCTTCCCTAACTCAGGTATGAAGTAATATCCTCTCAACACGATCCCCAGCGGTGGGTCATTCAGGGCAAAAAAAGCGCCTCAATATAATAAAGCAGACGTTCACCTGGACGAGCATCTTTAGGGATTTTCCAGCATAGATTACCAATTACATTACATTTGTGCGTGCTTTGTCTGATCATTCAGGTAGGAATGGTCTCCTGAATCCCCTGCAGCAAACAGGATTTATGGACCTTGGTATCCAATAATTTTATTGATGAGCTCCCCTGTTCCAAAGAGTATGACACAATTATGGTGGTCATAGACCACTAGATAAAATTATTCCACATTATTCCTTGTATGTCTGCCCTTACTTCTGAGAAGATGGCCCAGATATTTGTCTGCCATGTTTTCGTGATGTTCAGCGTACCCTAGGTGGTGATAAATGACTGAGGCCTCAGTTTACAGCTCAGATTTGGGTTGTTATTTTGGCTACCATGAAGATACAGACAGCTGGTCCACAGTGTATCATCCTCAGTCCAACAGGTAGATGGAGCGGTTCAACAAGATCCTCAAGCAGTACCTCTGATGCTATTCCTCCACTGCACAAGAAACCTGAGCTGCTGATCTTACCATGGCGCAGTTCACAAACAACAATGTTACTCAGTTTTTGTCAACATTTTGACATTCTCCTGGTTGAGGAGATTATCCAGGTGTCAAATAATCTAACTTGAGATATATATTCTAAAGCAAACACTCAGAGAATTAGGTGAAATAGTTCTGAAGTTTGCCCTCACATCAACTTGAATTTAGTTTTCCCTCTTAAGAGAAAACAACCCCTTATATAGACTTGAAGGGGGTTTATAAGGGTAAAAATAATTTCTCCACCAATTAGGAGCTAAGAATTACTCAGCTAACCAAAAACGATCCTATTTCCAAAAAGGATGATTGGATAAAGTTTATTATGTCATTATTATATGGACATGTCTATCACATTATTGACCAATCAACAACTACTAAGCTATGTCAGAGTGAAAATATTTTAAATAGGTTCTTACAGGTCAATCCTTCATGAATCTAGAACCTATTCCCTTGATTCCAAAAGCGTTACTTAAGATCAGAAATGAATCAGTCTGAAAAGATTCTAGATAAAAATACAAACGTTAGTAAAGATTAATCAACACCCTAAATTGTTCAGATCAACCTGAACATTAACAAGTCAAATGGTGAGAACCCAAAAGTATTTCAAATCTTAATTCCCACTGAGACAACAAAGTATTTTATGGGGAAAGATTCGTGAAGCCCAGCCATCTTTATGAGCCTTTCAATTAAAGTCATGATAATATTTTATATGCAAGTGTCACATGACTGTAGTCTTGATTTAATTAAAGGCTATGGTTTTTGAAAAAAGGTACTAAACTTCCTGTTTTTTGTTAAATAAAATAATTTTATCATACCAGTCAGCTCACTGACCTCAGCTTGCTTAACATATGAGGCTGATTTGCTGCTCAGGGGGTCTTCTGTAAAAATTTATATTATATTGATTATTTTCAGCCAATAACCCTATAAACTTATTACTTGCACAGGTTTGGGTTTTTGTAATTCTTTCGCATTGTATAATAGTTGATATAATCATTTGATAATAGTATGATGACTATTATCTGTAGTCAATGGAAGTATTATATTTCAGTCTAACGCTCGGCCATTATTTTCTCTTGAAATACTTGTGATGTATTGAAATAGGGATTCTTTCCCTTATGCCGCCTAACTCAATCAACTCTTAGATCCTCATTTACGGTTTCTCCGGTTTGACACACAGTTAGCAGCAATCCCTGATTTGATTCCACTTCTTCTCAGGATCCCCACTCAGATCCTTACTCTTTATCTTAAAGAGTCTCCTAATTATCACACACAGCAATAGTATCCCTAAGAAAGAATAGAACAAATGGATGCTGATAAAGTTTACTAAGCTAATACTCGAGTAATAATCTGTATAATATGTTCTGGTAAATACTGTATACTGTATATCTTTTATTAGTGAATTCTAGGGAATCTATAGTGGGGGATTCAGCACCCAACCCTCAGTTGACACCTCCTTGATGAAATGGTAGCCTTTGCCATTGAATCACCGATCCTTATCTCAGCAGCGATGGTCTTCCCCATACTTACTAGGATTCTGTCATTGGACATCCTTGAGACCTAAAATGAAAAGAGTTGAAAAACGTGTCCCTAACGTTTTCAACTCAATCTAAGCAAAACAACCATATTTAGCAAGCGACCTGCTTAGGTAATGGGACTTAGTACCCATTAAGGCAGGTCATGAACCAACTGATCAATTTGATAGTTGCAGATGGCATCACTCGCCTCACAACTTAATCCTTAATTTACCAAATGGGTCAGTGATGAAACCCGCCTGATCCCAATTGGTACACCTGATAGTTAATTAACTATCAAATTCCCCTATTTCGTTGGCAACTCTGCCTGATGAGATCTTAAGCATTCGTCCAGATTGATCCCTGATGGATCCAACCAGGAGAATAACCTAAAATCCCCCAAACATAGTTACCCTAAAATCAGGGTCAACGCATTTCCAATTCACCTCGCATTAGGGAATTATCCCCTAGAGATTCCTGGTAATCTAGCCAGCTGGGAATATGGGCAAAAATTACAACATCTTCTCTGCGCAAATTAGGCACAAGTAAACCTTTGCTAAGATCACAATCATACTTATAAAGCAAGTTCTCCTCTGATGCTACTCCTTGTAGCTTTGGTCTCTTTAGTAAACTGTTTGCACCCATGGCAAATTTCTCTTTAACACTCTTAGTCATGTTCATTGTACGTTGGCCCTTGGGACTCAATGGAAGCCAATCCAAACTCTCCCTTGGCAGCTTGACTTCAAGGTATCCTTGATAGAGAGTATCCTTATCCAAACAAAGTAGATCTAAGACTGTTTACTATATTATGCATATTTGGCTAATCCCAGAATGGGTAATGCACAATTAATTCTCTTAGAAAACTATAAGCTTAAAAGG